>CACRXK020001253.1:0-57434 GCA_902702795.2 Paramuricea clavata | reverse complement strand
GAATATCTGGACTTCTTCCTGTATAAATTTCAAAGTCGCAATATAACCATTAGGATTGTCTGCAGCAACCCACAGATTTATTCCCCACATAGTAGGTCATCTAGCTTTCATGAACTGCCTAACCCCCAACCTATTTCTTGATTTGACAGTGTGTTTGTCTGCAACAATATTCTGTGACAGCTGGTACAGTTGTTGATGCAGTTTATTGCTGTAGTCTTTAGTACAGGATCTACCATATTCACAAACGCCATAAGCGCTTTGTACCTAACCCGAGAAATTATGTCTATTGCCCACAGACCATGATATAAGGTTTTTACACTCCAATAATTTTCAATCTCACTGTCAACTTTTAGCAAACCTGCATATACTAAAAGGCAATCAACCTCTCAAGGTTGGTGGACTGCAAGACCCTTCTTTATTAGTATATGGGGATAACTTTTGAGTTATTTGTATGTGGGCATATGTATTGGTATGGCCAGGAAACTACCTCCTGAAGCATTCCCTTAGTAAAAAAGAGTCGAATGAACTCAAGCTCACAGTTCATTGAGCTGAATGAACTCAAGCTCACAGTTGATCGAAATGGATCCCGGACATGTCAGTCAGGAGCAAAATCTGGGAGAACATTCCTGGCGTCAGGATCATCATATCCGTCATGTACTATGGGGCCTAGTGGGGATGCTAGAGAGGGAGCTTTCGAAACCTTAGGTCCTAATGGCTGGGCTTCCCTCTACCTCTACTCATCCCCCTACCTTCCCTCTGGGTTGGTGAGTGGGGTTCTCATGACTCATCAGAACTCTACTTCCCTGAGGCTATGAAACAGGAACAGCAGATAGGAACAGGATCAATATATTCATCAGTGCGAATAAAAACTTTTATAGACATGGTGCCACTTAAAATTATAATAAGAGCCAACTAGTAAGATATAAGTATGAATACTTGGCTATTATGTATGTAACAAACAACCAAACATGTGCTCCAGGCTCATTTTACTTCGCCTAGGAATCAGAGATTTTTATGCCTAAAACACCATAAATTTTCGTCAACAATATAAATAAATACCATTTATATTTGTCAATTTCAGTATTAAACGATTATTTCAACACAAAAAAGCGATATGAGGACATACTTGGTTGTACTAGTGAAGCTATACTAAATACAAATAAATTTACAACGCCATGGCAACGGCAAAACATTGAAATAGAAATTGTCTAGAAATGATACAAATACTTGCCTTGAAACTCCAGACACGACTCCCAATGCCAGGTTGAGATACTTGTCTTCATACGAAGACATTCCATCATTGCTAGCACTATCAGTTTGCAAAATAAAGCCAAAAACGTCTTCAGAATGCGATTCAAACAAAACTACAACAATACATTTCAACGCTTGTGCGTTCCCGTGCGCGATAATCAGGAAAATTGCTCTAAAAGATTTGTTTTTCTGCCTAAGCCAATCAAAATCCGTATCTAGGGTAAACAAACACTCCGGAAGTGATTCCTGCAGTCTTTTACCAGGAAACTGTAATGCTTTACCAAGAATTTGGCGTCCGAAGTTGGCCGAACACTTTCCGATCACGAGAATTGCCATATTAGGCTTAGATTATTTTGCAATTTCCCGAGACTGCTCCGAGCTATAGAATGGAAGATGGCGATTCTTTTGGTATATTTGTTATTATTATACGTTGAAAAGAAGCAAAAAGACGAGCATTTGAATCAGGCGGAACATTCAAAATGCAACAGCAAAATTGATCATTTCAAGGTAAGAAATTCGCTTGAAATTGAGCGAGAAACAATAAAATTATATGAATATTTCTGAATCTATAGTATCGATCAAGCGGAATTTTTTGGTGGTATTTTCGTATGTCTACTGCAAATACTCGCGAAGTTCTTTAATATTTAATCTTCCCGTCATATACGTCGGAAATTAATATTGGCGGATCGAATTGAGTTAAGCATAAAAGATTTTAGGCCCCTAGGAACTGAAATTGAATTGCTAATAATAGATCATATTACTGTTGTTGTACTGTACGTGTAAAATAAAAACTTAGTAAGCTAAATAAATATGCTATTTTAAATTCCCAGGCACCTAAAATATTTTGTCCTTAAAACAATGTTGATTTCTTGGAAAATTACACCCTGAATTATAGTTCTGCAAAACCTTTGGTCCTTTAATGGTGTTTTTATTGTTATAAGCCCCCTGTGGATTACAATAGGTTCCACTTAATAGATTTATTAAGTCACCAGCTCTGACACAGAGTAATTACATACAGAGTTCTCATTTCTGCAAAAAAGTTTTTATTGTGCATATCTAAGGGCCATGTTCTCTTAGTAACTGCCCTAAAGAGAGGCACTGTACGACTGTTCACCTTTTCGTTGCTTCAGGATCCACCTCGTTGCCCTTCTTTGAACATTTTCAATTTTGATCTTCAGTGAAGTGAGTGCTGGAGACCAGACTTGGGTAGCGTAATCAAGGTGGCACTTCACCAGGGAGAGGTACGAGTAACGCTGCACTTTTGTGTTGGTCAGCAAGGGGCATGTCCTACATAAGAGTCCAAGCATTTTGTTGGCTTTGCACACCACAACAAGGACTTGTTGATCCCAAGTGAGGTGGTTGGTAATGATACATCTGAGGTCTTTTTCTTTTCTAACATGGACCAGCGTTGTATTTCCAAGATGGTAATCAAAACATAGTGGATTACTTTTTTGGGTTACTGTCAATACCTTACACTTCGATGTGTTAAAACTAATGTTGCTGTTATGGCTTCACATACTCAGATGATTCAGGGATTGTTGCAAGCTTTCACAGCTACCGAGACAGGATATGCTCTTGTAAAATTTCAAATCATCAGCATACAGTGCTGTCTGTGACGCATCAGATATAACATTAGCGACATTGTTGATAAAGATAACGAAAAGTATAAGACCAAGTAAACTTCCTTGAGGAACACCAGACGTTACAGTCACCCAATCAGATGCTGCACCATCTACAACGACTCTCTGAACATGGCCGTGGAGGTAGTCGGTGAACCAATTTAACAAGTTTCCATTTTCCCCATATGTTTTTAGTTTGGCAAGGAGAATGTCATGGTCAACAGAGTCGAATGCTTTGGCAAAGTCTAAATATAGAATATCTGTTTGGATGTTCTTGTCCAAGCTCTTGCCGATAGCGTGGAAAACAGAAAGAAGTTGTGTCACACACGATCGGTTTCTGATGAAGCCATGTTGTTCATCAGCAATAAGATGGGATATATGGTTGTACAGATTGCTGCATACAGAGCGTTTGAGAATCTTGCTAACAATCGACAACAGCGAGATAGGACGAAAGTTCTCAGCTACTTCTTTTGACTCCTTCTTATGAACAGGTGTGATGTTCGCAGCCTTCCATTCTATGGGTACTCTGCCGCAGTTCATAGAATGATTGAATAACGCACACAAACTAGGTCCAATGTGTTCACTACATTCCTTTAATAGGCGAGGGTGAATTCCATCAGGACCATGTGCCTTGGTTACATCTAAATTGCATAAATTGTTTACGACTTCTTCCACACTAACAGTAATATCGTACAACTCTACCTGAGTTTTAGATGGAGTGACATTGTAAACATCGTTCTCCATGCTTTTGTTCGACCGTGAAGTTTGAAAAACAGACGCAAAGTATGAGTTTAAAAGTTCTGCTTTTTCCATGCGAGGTTTTCGCTGTGATGCTGTTATATGTTATGCGAGTGTTTTGATCTGTTCGATTGTGAAGCATAGCTTTATGGTAAGACCAAGATGTTTTGGGATTGGAACAGAACGATGATTCAATCTTATGAAGATATTCACACTGCTTTCACCTGATTAATTTTTTAACATTTTGACTGATCGTTCATAGTTTTAATTTCCAAGAATCTCACTTATCCAAATGGTACTTTCCCAGTGCCGTATAGTTCTTTCGAATGAGATATCAAACCTCTCAGTCAATCCATGGTGGAGAATTTTTATTGGTTATCATCTTAACAGGGACAAATTGATCAACGGCTGCTTGAAAATTACTTTTACATTGCATCCAACACTCATCAATATTTTCTGTGAGATCCATTTCAATTGGTGTTCCCTGTAGGAACGCCCGAAGTTCTTGAAATCTTCCATGATTGAAATCATAAACATTAAGTCGGATACAACGAGCTCGCCTGAAAGTTTGTGTAATTGAGAACTCGACTGGAAAATTATCACTGGGGAAATCACAATAATCCAGCATCCTAATATCTCGGATTACTTCAGGTTGATTACATAGCAACAAATCCATATTATTTCCTCCAAGGTGCATAGATCCTGTGATATGCTGTTGAAGAAAATTGTCATTGAACAAAAAAGATTATTTTCCATATGTCCTCTTCAGTTCATTGGTATTGTGTGATCCTCAGACCATGTCATGCCCGGAAGATTAAAGTCTCCTACAACTACAATGTCATCATTTTCTGACTTACTTTGGAGTGAATCATTCAGTTTGTGCAAGGCATCAGGTGCAACATTAGGTGGACGATAGAAGGTGTATAGGGTCACTGGTTTACTGTTCGTTTGTTTAAGTTGTACAACAACAAGCTTGCAGTTTGGTCTTTCAAGATCTGTCCGGTGCGAGGCTTGCAAGTCTGACTTAATGCTGACTAAAACGCCACCACCAAATCTTGTTCGTTCGATCTTTGCAAAATTTGTTGTAACCCGGTAGTATTTCACTGTCGAGAATACAGTCATTTAACCAGGTCTCGCATATACACACCACATCATAACTGCTCCCATGAACTAGTTGTTGCAAAAGTGTTATCTTGCATACCTTGAGTGAGGTTTCTTCAAAAGGAATGAAAGATTTCAGACTCCTCGCATTAAGATAGAGAACTTTTAAACTGTGCGTAATTGGATTAGATGCAACATCCATACATATTGTTAGGTCTACAACTCGATTGGAGTTGGGTGAGGACAGACAAGGATAGCCGTGTTTTGTCCACGTAAACTGAGTGGAATTCATGGAGTTTCTGAATTTAAATTTAAATCGAAAACAAGTGAAGGACATCGGTATTTCTTGACAAACATACTTTCTTTTAATGTACGTCATTCATAGCAGATTCCAGGCGCAGTTGTGGATCTTTCATCGAATCACACAAGTTTAGCTTCTGATCTATTAGCCAACCAAATTATTGAAATGAACATAAGAATCTCAATGATAACTTTTGACAATCTACCGCGATATTTACAGTTGAAAACAACCATTTTGCAAGTCATTAGTAAATGTTTTACACACGAAAATGACAACAACTCCAAGAATTGTGTGAATTCCTCAACAGAAAATTTCTTTCACGTCAGCAAACAGTCTGGCGTATCACGCTTGTGTGTGCGTAATGTCAACAGAATTGATTTCAATTGCAATTAAAAACACCAAAACCATGACACTTCGAGCCTTGTTAAGACAAGTAAGGAATACAGAAACTGTTCGCAAAACTCACAAAGGTATAGACTGTAAGCTTATCTTCCACTTTCCAATAAATTGTAATCTAATCTTGATTTTTATGGTCAGAATGTAAAAATTTCGGCAGAATGCCTTGGTGCATGTGTGTGCACCCTAGCATGCGTTGACAGTTCAGTTTTGTTGATTAGATCATTTAGCAGGCAGCGGTCGATAGCACTTGTGGAGATTTGTAATTAATACGGAAAATACTAGAAATTATATTTTGTTGCAGTGTTAGGGAAAACCATGCCCATGAAAGAAAAATTAATCAATATACAATAGTATAGACTAGCCGATAGATAGCAAACAGTTTAACATCAGCAGAATTGATTAACTTGTAAGCCACCACAATAAAATAAAGTCCTTGAAAGAACTTGAAATAATAAAAGTTATAAAGCCACAAAGTCCCACGCAAAATTAAAATTTACTGTTGCTACGAAACGTTAGCCCTGTCAAAACAAATCCCAACAGTCAAGACACAAAATATTGAAAATAATTGTGAGAACACAGTATATATTTGAGAATAAATAACTTGTATAGTATGAAGCAATACCAAGGACCAAGGCCAAGCACTGTAATAATTATTATGATGATATTTAAATAAGCAATCAGAAAAATGCGATGTCTACAAACTGTGAGACCCTTCGTATATCAGGCGGTCAGATATATATAATCTGATATTATGACCACAGGAAGATACCAAACGATCCAAAAATTGTCAGTTGATGATCACAATATTCTTAGCTTCGGAAATTATCAAAATAAATGGAAAAAAATATAAAGTAGATTCACTTTTAGCCAATAAATTGCCAACGATTGCCACCACGTCAGGCCACGTAATCTGATATTAGAAAGTCAACTTTGGGCTATAGTACCTTGCAATGGACCACCATACCGCCCAGAAGAATCTCAGTATATTTAAAACAAAGATATATAACACAAACCTATGTCAAGAAATCTATCCACCTTAATCATGTGGGAATTCTCTCTGTTCCGCTTTCTTGACTCGCTCCGAAGTAGATGCAGGTCATGCAGTTCATGACTAAAAATTTCCCAAAAAATGTTTAAAAATCAGTTCAGTATAATTGTTTAGAATAGAATTATACTTTATCGTTGCACTTCTACACCCAAGTATTTCTTTAGAGGATATTTTCGCTAATGCAATGCAGCCGTTTTTTATGCCTTGGTCATGCAATTTTCGATTTGCACGACTAAACAGGCAACACAACCTGATTACAACCTCTTAGCTCAAAGCTTTCAGTCTGAATGAACACATCTTCAGGTCATTCAAGCATGTTGACTTCTTCTATACTGGAAGCTTGGGAATTGGTAAAAAAAAATTTTCTGCTCAGCAGAATATTATTGTTTATAAGCAGAGAACAACACCAGATGTTTAGACATGCCCGATCGGCGCAGAAAGGTTTTCAAATGTCATGGTATTCAAAGAAAGAATGGCTTAGGCTAAATAAGCTAGTATTTAGTATTTGTTATTTTGTCTTGAATATTTAAGCCTTCAACCTGAGCATAGGCGTATAATTATAAAGCACCGAGCGCTATATACTGTATGAAATACAATATCAATGTAGTTCTATAAAAAGCGCTGCAAAGCTTATACATTTCAACACACAACACAAATATTTTAGCAATTGTGATTTAGCAACATATTTGATATATACTTGTTTGTGACAAACAAAGAAATTTCAATATATTTTGTTAAATTGTATTTACCATTTGGTACATACTCCACATGCATTGGAAAATATCCAATGTTGGCAATAGCCAAATATGAATGCAGAATTGGGCTAAACTGACAGTAAACTGATTTCAACTCAAACATCAGATAATGCTTAATTCCTTTCTGTATCTAATATTTCAATAAATTTGGCGATTGATTTTAAATTAAGGAAATTGATCAAGGTTCATGCTTTATATTTTCCAAGTCTGCATATTGTACCTATATTCTAGATTATTATTTATATACTGACTGTATTAGCAGCTATTTGTCATTATGTTCCATTTGTATATGTGGATAAAATTGTATCTAGTTTTCGAAATGTAAACAACTGTTCAGACTTCTGACTCAGATTGCTGCAAATGCATTTCTGGGAGTCTATATACATTTCAAAACTTTTCCAGGGGGGAATGCCCCCGGACCCACTAGGATGTCTCATGCCTTCGGCGCTCGTTTGCATGACCACTAACACAATGCTGGCTTCGCCACTGAACAAAATTAGTGTAATTGCTACAAGAGCGTAGTTATATCACAATCATTGTTAGAGGTTTGGCATTTAGAGCTCTAAATGTCAAACTAAAGGTCTCTAACTATGAGAAAAATACTGCATAATGCAGTTTGCATAGGAAGTTCCATGCAAAGAAAGGCTTTTCTGTATTTAATTCAGGGCCTCTTTTAACATATGGACTGGGGAGGAAATCCCCCCAGCCCTCTTACTGGTTCCTCCAGTTGGCATTTAAACATCGCCAGAAACCTAAACCATGACTGAAATAATTTGCTCATGGAACAAGGCATGAAATGGCATTTTAGGACGAAATTCTAGTTTAGTTTTTCCAAGCAACAATACTCCAAAGAGACAACCTTGTCTTGCTCTTCAGTGACACCGAGAAGACAAATGTGTCGATTTCAAGTACACCAATACATGTAATACAGTACTGTAGAATTTGAAGTGTTGTAAATGATAATACTATACCACACACATTTTAATTACCACATCATTACACCATGTTGTCTTATTCGGACTGGATTACATTTAGGAGACTGAAATTGCAGTTGTGTCAGTGTTTATAAGGTTAATTTCTCGTTAGAAAACTCCTCAAATGCGAGAAATAACTTATTACTTACACCTCTAAAAGCTCGCACCTTGGGTGGTTGACTTGTTTCTCTCAGAATCCTAGTTACAGCCTAATCTGCTACCATATGACATATACTAATATTAGTTAAATCATGTATATATATATGCTGGTAGCTGCAGTGATACAGACTTGCCGACTGGAACTTTTCCATGTCCTCTCCAGTTACACATCCTTAAAAGAGGCCCTAAATTTTAATTGCACCATTTGAATAGCTATTGAGTATTGTAAGACAGAATTATTTGGTAACAGAAAAATAGAACACTGGTATCTTTCGAGTTTCTGAAAGGGTGGGTCATAATTTTCCAGCACCAATTGAAAGGTGGACCACAAGTTTCTGTGCAGCTATTAAGGGGTAGGCTACCAAAAGTGCAGAAACCAAATATACGATTTTCTCAGCACTCCCCCCCCCCCCGCCCTTCTACTTTATGACTGGTCCCTTACATATACGCCTGACGCATAGATATCTCATATACACTAGATAGCACATCCCACCCTGTAGCCGGGCGAAAATTGAAGCCTGATCGCAGTCGCATTTACGCGTGGCGGCCATATTGGTCGTTCCCACGGAGCGTGATAATTTGTATATTTTGTATTGCGGAAATGGACAAAGTTGACCATAAATCCTCTTTTATGCAGTCAATTTTGGGTTTTTAAGTGTGGAACTTGTTGTCAACGATGCCAGATCGTTGGAGCTTCATATTGTGAATAACGGGTAGGCAAAATTTAATTATTTTTTCTGAAAATATCAATATTTGTCGACCCGTATGAAGGGCGGCCATATGACAACTATGGACAAACCATTGCGATTTTTCAATATTTTGCTGTTAAATATATCATGTTGTGTGTGGAATTAAGATTTTGATGCATATTCATATATAAATATAGTTCCACCAATTCCAAATAAGACATTATGAGCTAGTATCGCCATTGCTTCATGGCAAAATTGTAAATGTATTTGTGAAAGACGGCAACATTGAAAAACATTTTAGTCACAGTTATCAATTATGGCAAAAGTAGTCGATATAAAACATGGAATGAACCAAAACAAAAATGATTCTTACTTCTTAGTATGTGTATATTTATTTACATATAACATATCATGTATTATTTTATAGTTCCATGGAATCACATCATGATCAAAATCTATTAGAAGCTAGAGAACAATTGCAACTTTATATTCGCAGGCAATATAGTAACGTAATTGCTATTGTTTTATGTAAATATATAGTTGATAATCCAATGGTATGAATATGCTTCAAACTATCTTTAATTGATGTTAAGAAATATTTCTTTCTATTGAGTCCTGTGAGTACAAGACCTTTTACTTTTAATTCAAGCAATCAAACTGCCAAATTACTGTAATAGGTCACTGTTTTAATACAGTAATTTGTATTTTAGAACTGCTTTAGGCTAATATGGGAAAACCTGCTTTGTAATAACACACATTATTTCTTGCATTATTGTATAAGATCAGTGAAATAAACTGCTTGATGCACAGTAAATTTTATAATCTTAAATATAGTTACATTCATTATTGTATGAATAATTCTATTGTTATAATAAAATACTACTTTTGACTTTGTGTAATAGTGCTTTCCAATTCTTTGACTCATATCAAATGCACAATATTAAACTTTTCTTAAAAAATAAACGAAATTTGCAAGTACTCTTAGGAATTAAAAACATGATAAACTCTCAATTTTAGCCTTTTGAGTTTAGTGGTTACTGTAAATATAATTAAAAAAAAACATGTTCAATTTAAAAAAACACTTTTGGAGACTTGTGGCAAAGAGTTTTTACCATTTTGGCACCAATTGTAATTAAGTTGAGTTAAACACAGCAAATTTCACAGCAATGGGAAAACTTAGAGGTCCTCAGTGTTGTGCTTTTGAATGTTCCAAATGTAAAAAAGTCTGTCCTAAGTTTTCATAAAGTATAAGAAGTGATAGTGAAGGGTCAAGTGATGAAGAATGAAAACTCAAAAGAAAACTTCCCAGGACATTTCATCAGTAAACAATTTATTTTTACATGTATACTATTTTATAGATTGAAACTAGACTTGCATTACATGATAAACATCCTTTACAGATTTCCTAAGAATAAAGTTCCAGCTTCCTTGTCTGATAAACATCCTTTACAGATTTCGAAGGAGGATAAAGTTCTGGCTTCTTCATTGTCCATACCCACCCTTACGAAAATATTCTATAGAATATTACATTGAAATATTCTATAGGATATTCTATGGCATATTCTAAACGATTTTGGAACACATTCTATGGGATGTTCTATGGGATATTCTATGGAACATTCAATAGAATATTCAACTGAATTCTATAGAATATTCTATAGCATATTCTAAACGATTTTGGAACATATTCTATGGGATATTCTATGGAACATCCAATAGAATATTCAACTGAATTCTATAGAAGATTCTATAGACGTCTGTTGAATATTCTATAGCATATTCTAAACGATTTTGGAACATATTCTATGGGATATTCTATGGAACATCCAATAGAATATTCAACAGAATTCTATAGAAGATTCTATAGACGTCTGTTGAATATTCTATAACATATTCTAAACGATTTTGAAGAAAACACAATTACTGTTGTATTAAAAAAGTAGTTTAATAACTAATACAGTAGTTAGTGGAACAGCTAGTTAAGCAATCAGAATTATGTGTTTATAGCTATCATTCAACTAGGAAATGGGTATTTAAAAGATAGTCATTGTAAGACTCTTATACAACTGGCTCAAGCAAGTTGGCATCTCGCAAGTTGGCAACAATTATAATAAATTTATTATGTGGAGAATATCACTTATATAAACTTTGCAAAGATTTCGGTCTGCCTGGATTTCCATATTAAGTACGAACAGATGTAAATATCCAGGATTGGATCAAAAGTGCTGCCAACAGAACCAATTTGGCATTGTTCACAAACCAAAATAACTATGCAAGAATTAAAATAATAAACCTTGAACTAGTCAAAACTGTTGTAGGATAACTCTATTTAGTGAATATTTATTACAATAAGTGTTATAATGTTACTGCTCTGTGCAGATGCTTTCTGTTTTGCCTTTTCTACTTGTCACAATGTTGTTAATCCTTGTGTTAATCATTTATCTCATCATTGTTAATCCTTGTGGTCATCATTGATGCATGGTCTTCAAGAAGAACACTGCCCATTTTTCAAGAGCCTTACTGGCTCTTGCAAGTCAGACACTATGTCTGTTAGGCATGGCATTACTAAAAATGAAAATTGAGTAAATTTTACCCATTAAGTTTCATTGCATCCTATTATTTTACTCTGTCTAACACCAGGGTGACCAGACAACTTTACTCTTCAAGGGGATAGCAGTTTTGCTCAATGGGTTAACCCTTTAATGTGCAATGCACCCCCATATGCCCCACTTTAGTATTTACTCTGTATTGTATAACATACACCAGATGATTTTACTTGTCAAGGAAAGAGGCTTGGACATCTGCATGCCTATGTGTCTACTAGCTAACCATTTAAATAAAATTTACTTTTAATCAAAACTTTAACTCAATTAAAGACATGTATATATCAGTTACAGTAGCACGGCCCTGTTTAGGGGTGTTTACACTTTAGAAGATCCAGACTGATTTGTCTGGCTTGGGGACCACAATTAGCCAGCGTGGCCGGCTCTTTTATAAGTAGAGCCCGCCTGAAAGCCCTAGTCACATTGATGCCGCCCACTTAGTTAATATTCCATATAACACCGCCCACTCGAAATAGTTTTGTATAAATTGATGACTTAAAATTTTAATTGTTGCATATTTACTATAGCCTGCGCTACATGCTTTCAATAAACTTTTTACAATAGATGGATAGCGATTCAACTGCCTGGAAATACAAGCAAAATGTCAGCATTTCGAGCGAAGGCCCTTCGACTTTGTCTGGAAATTAGTAGTAGACGAAGACCGTTCAAAATTATATTATGCCTTGCACCTGTATGGCTGTATTACAGTTATAAATATTGCAATATTAAATATAATGACTTAGGAAAAGTTTAAATAGACCCCTTCCCGTGTTATACATGTTGGCAGGCAAATGTATTTTAAAAGCTCCAAAGAGAGCTTCGTATTATTACACAATGGGGAATGTATTATTTTATATAATTGTAATTTGCCAGCCAGAAAAATATAAACAAAGCAAGAACAGCCAAGGTTTTATACTCTATACTATAGTATAGTGATCATACGGTAAAATCATACGACATATACAGTAATAGCAGTATGGCTTGCCGTATTCTGTTTAGATACTGGTATATGTTATTATATTGTCATTTTACACTTTGTCTTTTGAATTTTATATTTTAGCCGACAGGTTTACAACTTTAATATAGCGATGCCGTTTGTTTTTACCGTATTTATTTTTAAATATTTGAATAAATTAGCGTAACATGTCAATCAAACTGTTGTCAATGTAAATTCAGCCAATCACAATTCTCGGTGGCTGGCTGCCGAGAGTCATCAATTTGACTAGGGCTTTCGGGCAGGCTCTACTTATAAGATAGCCGGCCACGCTGGCTAGACCACAATTAGCAGGGCCAGTATGTCATTTTCCTCATACAAAGCACTAGTTAACCCATCAAGCTGCAGAGCCTCCCCATTGATGAGTAAAATCACCCAGAGATAGGTAAAAAAAAAAATAGGGCACACTGGGGCACATTGTGGCCCAATGGGTTAACTAGACATTTTCAGATTTTTTGGTTATTTTAACCCATTATTAGCTGTGGCACATTGTGGCCCAATGGGTTAATGAAAACTGTAGCATACACCCTGCCAATAGAAAACATATTATATGTTGTTGTAAATATACTGTTAAAGGTTTGGCAAAGTTAAATAAATAAATAAATATCCAGCTGTTGAGAACAATATTTGGGGCCGGGCTATAACCCAGCTGCAATATTTAATACAAAAATATATAAAGGCCTTATCTCAATCGGCTAGTGCCGATGAAGCTTTACAGATATATCATTCTATACATGTATACAACTAAATTAAGCTCATTGACCATTAAAGATAATTAAATAGCTAATTGCAAGATGGAGTAAAATTGTCTGGCATTGGACAGACTAGTAATGCAATAGTAGATTAGTTGGGTGCATTTTGGGCACTTAATGGGTTATTGAAGATTAATACACTGAAAATATCACATTAAATGCTGTAATTCTTCTGTAATTCCAATCCTTATTGAAGTATTAAAATGTTATTAACATATATATCTTTGATATCGTATGTTTTTTTATGCAAATCGACGCGGCAAATTCAAACATTCAACGGAATTTAAGACATATGGCCAAGTATAAACAATCATATTCACTACATTATTTCGGAATTAAAGTGCTTAAATAGCATCAAACATGAAACTGTTCTTACCTGTGAGATTTGAATAACATTTTAAGAACTTTCCAATGCCTTTTCCATCGTTTGGGTTAAAAATATAAGGGAAAATTTCCCTTGAAATCCACATGTAAGAGTATTTTGAAATTTCAATTTTAAAACGACGCTATCCCATGAAGCTTCGCGCCCTTGCAAAATTAGGCACCAGGCTTCCAGTCAATGCACGAACTATTGCTTCTAAAGAAAATCATATCTAATTATCTTATATTAAGACTAATATTATATAAGAAAATATTAAAACATCTTATTTAAAGAATCTTAAGTTAATCAGTTAAGTTATTATTAGAAAATATTTTTTGTTTCAAGAACAAATTGTCTTGAAAGAAATATTTTTCTAAAATCAATCATGATCTTTTCTCTTCATGTAAATTTTTGGGACACAATAATATTGTTATAAAGTATAAATAATAAACTAGGCTTAAGTCAATAGGTTTATCACATTCTATGATATACTCTATAGAATATCCTATACTATTTCATTATAGAAAATATTCTAATAGGTTTTGTTTGTGGAAACACCACGTAAATTTATTACTGCAAAGCTTTCGATCCGTAAGCCCGGATCTTCATCAGTGCTAATAATATGTATTATTATTATTTAACATTTATTATTATTATTTAACATTTTCGTAAGGGCAGTCATATTATTAGCACTGATGAAGATCCGGGCTTACGGATCGAAAGCTTTGCAGTAATAAATTTACGTGGTGTTTCCACAAACAAAACCTATTATATTTTATCACCATGCAAACATACAAAGAAAATATTCTATAGAATATGCTATTGGATGTTTCATATGAATGTGCAATAGAATATTCTATAGGATCTGGAAGTTCTATAGAATATGGCAATCAGTGGCGTAACGGGAGGGTGTCAGGGTGTCCAGAGACGGGGGGCCCCCGAACTTTAGGGGCCCCCAACAAAAATGACCTTAAAAAATTTGATAGCACATTTCTGGGGAATTGAATTAATTGAATTGAATAAAAAAACCCATTCTCTGGAAAAGGCAAAATCCGTCGAGAAATTTCCCGAAGCTGCGACGGATTAAGTACGTCGCGGCTGAGGTAAAGGACGAGATACTAGAATGAATTAATTGCAATTTCATTGGGTATGTCGGGAAAAAATTTTGGACCCCTAAAATGGTAGAATATCCGAAAATTTTTGGCGAGTGGGGGGGTGGGGGGAGGTCGCCAAAAATAAATTGTTCCGAGAAAAATTTTTGGACCCTATTTTTAGTGTAGCAAAGGGGCCCAAAGTGGCCGATTGACGGAGGGCCCCCAGCGGTTGCGTTACGCCACTGATGGCAATAGAATATTCTATAGGATCACAAGTTCTATAGAATATTCTATAGGATATAGAATATTCTATACCATATTCTATAGGATTCTATAGAACATTTTCGTAAGGGCAGTCTTTTTACTGAGCTAGATCACCATCTTTTTGACTCACGAGTTGGTGAAAATCATGTTGTTCAGTTGATCAAGAACATCAAGAGTTACTGCAAAGTTAAATTTTATCATCTTGGAAAGAAGACCACTGAGAATTCATCTGGATAAAAAATTGGAAAGAACTTAAACAAACTTGTACTTTTTAACCACCAGTGATTTATACACGGAATGTATCAGAGGAAGTTAATTATTACTAAAAATTTATTTAGAGTGAAAACCACCCAAGATGAAAGTGCAGACTCTGTCTCAAACATTTTGATAAATATTTACTATGAAACTGCCCAAGCGGAAAGTGCAGACTCTGTCTCAAACATTTTATTAAATATTTACAGTGAACAATGCCCAAGTGCAGACTCTGTCACAAACATTTTACTAAAGATTTACAGTCAACAATGCCCAAGCTGATAGTGCAGACTCTGTCTCCAACATTTTATTAAAGATTTACAGTGAACAATGCCCAGGCTGAAAGTGCAGACTCTGTCTTAAACATTTTACTAAAGATTTACAGTGAAAAATGACCAACTGCAGACTCTGTCTTAATTATAATAATTAAACATTTTACTAAAGATTTACAGTCAAAATTGCCGAAGCTGAAAGTTCAAAGTGAAGAATCGGTCTTAAACATTTTACAGTATAAACTGCCTTCGCTGATAATCTAAACGTTATACTTACCAATTTTCTATTTCCATAAAGTGGTGCCAGAAACTGTAAGAAGATGTATATTATACGATATTTCACCAGAGAATCATTCACAGTTTGAATATGCACTTTACACTTGACAATATAAATAATGCAGTAATTCGAAATTTTTAGCTTTAAAATGCGATTGAAAGACAACAACATCGCCAATTAATGTTTTTCTTGTAACCTTTTTCCAAAAAAGATGCGATTTCAACGCGAACATATCTCAAAAAGGTATTTTTAATCCACAAATGCAGAAAAGTATAGTATTTTCTATAGAATTTCATTGATGAGTGGGAACGACCAATATGGCCGCCGCCTATTTTCATGTGGGAAACCGCTGAGATTTTTGGCTTCAGTTTTGTATTCTGAGATGCGCTATCTAGTGTATATGAGATATCTATGGCCTGACGTTTTTGACCAACAGGAAGCTAGTGTAGAATCAAAGAACTTCATGGTAGGTGAGCAAAATGGTTTGCAATAAATCATGGTCAAATGACTCAAATCCCCTTCCTTGTATAGGGGGAAGTAAAATACCCCACTACCAATCAATTATCTGTAGCATCGAATGCCTGCCTCTTGGAAATATTAATTAGCAATGGCAAATGCCCCAATCATACTCAGGGTGTTACTTTTCCGATTTGACCGATGCATTATCCCATGATTGAAATTTGGTTTACTGATGAAACATTCTTAATAAAAAAATTAAAAAAACACTTGCACTATAGTGATCAGGCAAAACGTGGCATGGGCCATGTACGAGATCTTTGTATAGACATGATTACCCAGCCACCTATTAATAATTGAGGGTATTAATAATTGCTTGTTTTTGTTTATTGTGTACAATAGATTTTGCTGCAAATGTTTGTCTAAAATAAGGAGTACTTCCCAGTATTGCTGGAATTGTCAAGCTGATCAGTTGCAGGTTGGTCCTCCTGAATGGAGTGTACAACCGTGCTCCAGTGGATCCAGATGTCCTACATCTAGTTCAGCCTTTGGTTCACATAAAAAGCTATCTTTTGGAAGACCAGTCTCTCAAGATAAACCAAAGCTTACGAGTCTCAAAGAGTACATGAAAAACAAGTCCAAAGAACAAATTTCTGGACATACCTTTTGTCCTAGCAAGAAATGCAAAGGTCGGTGATAACACAAATGAAATGGTTACTATAAATATTGGCTTGATGAAATTTGTTGGTGATGATTTAAAGCCTGTCTGGGGTAAATGCCTTCCTGTTGTTGTTGGAAAGACATCCAACTATCATACTATCTTAGAGAAAGCTATTGAGAAGCAGAAAGTATTCAACCAAAAGTTCGACACTGAATGAGGATGGAAGCCATGTACAACTCATGTCAGGGGGCAAAAGCTTCTTTCAACCTGACAATTACAAAGCAGAAGTTGGGAAAGATTTCAAGAGAATAACCTTATACCTATGTACCACTGAGGACCTAAATAGTTCAGAAGAGGTAACTTACAGCAAATATGAAAGTCCCAGTTCCCCTGAAGGTGTATTCAATAATGAGGATTTGCCAGATGACTTGCAAAACCAAATTTGTAGTGATGAGGAAGTAGCACGCGAATTGCAGAACCAACTAGATTCAGAGGCACAGCTGTCTCCTGATGATGTGGTACATGTATCAGAGGAAGAATCACCACTATCTACTTTAGGAGAAACACTACGAAAACCTGAAGATGTTATTGTGAAGTTGCGGAGTGAGGTAGACAATGATAGTATTGACAACTTTTTCCTTGTGATTAGGCGAGGTATCAGCTTGTCAAGGCTGCTTGCTTTGTGGCGATGGCAAGAAAAAAGGACCCCTGTAACTAAGGTTGTCCGAATACGTATAATTGGAGAGAATGGCATTGATTCTGGTGCAATAGCTAAAGAAATTCTAGAAACATCCATCACAAACATTGAACAGGTTATGTTCCCTGATGGCTTTCCAGTAGACTCCACACTTCATGTTCAAAATGGGAATTACCACACTGCTGGAGAGATTTCTGCATAGGGGGAGCAATACCATGTTTTCTACATCAACACCGGACGAAAAATGCATCTTTAATATGCTATTAACTCTTTCTCGACCGGCTACATTTTTCACGAGAAGCGACATTTTGATTCAATTGTTTTATAACATAAATATTTCAGTGCAAACATTCTGTATTTTCATATGGAGAAAAAGTTGAATATCTTCTAAAGGCATCTAAACTCTTCAGAATTCGCCACAAGTTAATATGAGTGAAATATTCCTTGTATTCAAGCGCTTTTATGTAGAAAGTTTCGTTTGAATATGGCGGGTAGAAATGTTTATTTTGAATTTTTCAAAATATCGGGTTTCATCGGGTTTTTTACTCCCACACGCGTGCTGCACGTAAAATTGGCCAATAAGGCCCAATGCACGTGAAAATCATGCTGCAGATGTAATTTGACCTATAGAATCGGTTTCTCCAACGTTTTCCGAGTGCTAGGATGTAAACACGCGATGTTTTCGCAAATCTAAAGTGTATTTCTGGTCGAAAATATCCCGCTGACTTCACTAGTATCACAACAGATTGAAATACCAAAATAAAAGACGAAAGACTAATCCTACAAGCTTGAAAATAACACTTTAAATAGTGTTTTAGATTCTGGTTCGAATAAGACTATAGCAAAAACAATATCTTCAAAGGGGCCGAAGTTATGTTCGGCGAAAGGTATGGATAGTTTACATTGTTCGAGACAATTGATTAATATAATGAAATATGACACCGCATGACCTCTCAAAAGGTCATAAATAGTTATACAATTTCACTAAAACTATATTTGAATAAAACTATTGATAGGAATTAGGAGATATTGTTTCACTGAATCGAATGGTGGTATTTTCATCTACATAGCATGCACCAAACCGAAGATATGAATCGGCGAAGTCATAGACCGTGCCATAGATCGTGCATGGTCTACGTTTATAGAGACCCGCTGAGAAAGAGTTAATGTGAATTATTAAAGTTACTAAATGTTTTTTTATCACCTTTAGTCTGCTGCATTAAGTGTATTAACGACGATTTTAATAATGTGATACTAAAGTCGATTAAATGTTACTAAATGTGCGGTTAATTTTCCTAATTAAAGGCGCATTAAAGCTGCTTAAGTTAGTATTTAAGAGAGGATGTCCACAAAAATCAAACGTAAGGCGGCCACGACTAAAAATCGATTTTGCTCAAATTTTGCCCAGATATACCTTATTATATCGGAAAATGCACCATATATTTTTTTAGGTCAAATTCTTTTTAAACTTTGAGAAAATGCTGTTTTAACACGACCGCCCTAAATCGCCATTTTGTCTGGGAAAATATGCACTGATTTTACCGACAAATTTCCCGACGACAACCGTTTATAATCTATCTAAAACCCTAAAAATCTTGTTCTCGGTTATTCAAAGGACCGGGTACATGACTTACAGGAAATCTGAGTTAGTTTTAGGAATAGAAATAATCGTAGTTTTGGAGCGCACTATCTTGATTCATTTACGATACCCTCTTAACAAAACCGATTTTCACCATGGGATAAAGCTCCAAATCGATCATGCTTCTACTAGTTGGCTCTTTAATAAACAAGCTTTCAATTGACGTAAATACTTCTTTGGGCAAATGAATACGCGATAAACGACAGCACATTGAAATCGTCTGTTTTTGATGTCTTGCAAGTCAAACGCTGTTACATACCTTCGAAGTAAACAATTTAATCAAGTATTCTAAGTAAGCTATTTTACCTTTTGAGAAGAAGATATATTCTTGAATGGAGACTTTTTGCCTTGCTAAGTTTAAAATTGGTCCAAAAATCCTGATATATTTGTGAAATATCATCATATACAGGTATTTTGAGATATAATATTGTTGTCAGTTG
Organism: Paramuricea clavata; assembly: GCA_902702795.2. Lineage (NCBI taxonomy): Eukaryota > Metazoa > Cnidaria > Anthozoa > Malacalcyonacea > Plexauridae > Paramuricea > Paramuricea clavata. The sequence continues at coordinate 37,638 of CACRXK020001253.1, read as the reverse complement.
CATGATATTAAACTTGAGATCACTGTTCAATATTGTCTACTTTTAATAGCGCTAACATACAAACCAATAATCGAGCTGTTTAGGGATTATATTTGTTACTAAATTTACCAAAATAATTAGAACTACAACTGCTGTTTTCAGAGGTTTTGTTCCATTTTGTCGATATTAATTAATGTATACTATTTTATGTCTCGACTAATGTTTACGAAGACGTAAGTTAATTATTAAGCAGCTGTTAGCGTGTGCGTGTACATGAAATGAACGTATATAAGGAGTTTTTATGTGCTGAGTGGTTATATTACTACCTTAAAAAATAAGCAGAAACTCGACGTTTCGAGCGAAGGCCCTTCGTCAAGAGTTAGTAGCAGGGATCGGGGAAAATGCATGGGCTTTTAGTTTACCAGCTCTTATATCTGAATAGCCGAATTCATATTAGGGACGCAAAACTCGTCTTAGACGGGAAACTCGTCGGCTGTGAAAACCCGTCTGAATATGAATTTAGGGACGGATTCCCGTCTAGATGAGATTCCCGTCTAACTTTCCCGTCTGTTTAGACCGGTAAGTTAGACGGGAAAGTTCGGATGCGAAACTTGTCTGCAGACCCCTCAACTCTCATGCATTCGGCGTGAGTCTCGCGCAATTCGCTTCACTCTCACGCCACATTTAGTAAATCTCATGCATATAGCAGTTTATAGTATTTTTTCAATAATATAATATTGTATTCTTAAAGGCACATTATTAATAATTATACGGGTCACAAATCGAATATATAATCGTGTGTTATTCATGTTCCTGCATATACGGCCCGACATTTTGTCCGCAATTTGGATACAAAATAGTACGCATATGTAAATACGGCAGTCAAAAGGAAGAATCAGTCGGAGCAGAATTCTATATGTAAATTATCAAAGGCAAATTAAAGCTCATTACTGTATGTCGCAGAAATACAGTTATTGTAACTAAAGTGCCTTGTCTTAAAGGACGTTATGAAGCAATGTATTTCATTAAAAAACACCAACTCTCATCATGTACGAAATGCCATTTCAGACCCCCGGACTTTTACAAAGGGGTCATCCACATCCCCAATCTCACTCTTAATTTCTCTGCAAAGTTGAGAGGTCTGCGTCTGTCACCGGATTCATATTAGACGAGTTTCCCATCTAACCCTATTCCAAACACCAACTTTATAACTTAACCCTAATCCCTACGATAACGGCCTTGCTCGTTATTAAATAACATACCGTATAGTAAATAATTTAATCACCATTTCTAAGTCTTTTACTTTTGCAGGACAAAGAAACTACTTGAAAAAGACCAGGGCTTAAAAATTATTTGAAGTAGATAGTTATGATAAGGCAGGGGTGGCGCCACGGCCGCCCATGCAGGGGGGGGGCAAAGGGAGCAATTTTTTTTGCGACCCCAGCTCAAGGAGGGCCGGCAAATACAAATTTGCAAGGGGATAAAAAATTTGTCGAGGGGGGGGGAGAATAAATGTGGTTCACCGGGACCCCAAAGGTATAATTGGCCCTGGGCCCCCATATTTCACTGAGCTGGCCTGGGCTGCGCCAGTAATTCTCTGACGGGGGAAGTCATCGGAGTGCTCTCTTTCAATCTTTGGCAATTGGCATTAAAACCACAAGAACTACAGACAAGTGACCAGGGCTCGTGGTAGATTTTAGCGCGAGGCCCCCAACCCTACCCCCACCCTCCGCTTTGTTATGAAAACCTTTGAATTTAAAAACACACAAAGTTGTTAAATAATTTTTTTCAATATTTCAATTTATTGGCATCAATTATAAACGAGACAATGGCCTGCCTGGCCCAGTTGTTGGGCAACATGTATAAACAGGATCATAATAAAACAGCTCAACGGAACTGGAGATTTATATGCACACGAGTATTGCATATTTTCCATGGGGCCGTGCTGGGGCGAACTGCCAAGCCTAGGGGCCCTAAATGCCCGAGGTCCCTAAATTTGCGAGGCACCTAAAATGGGTGTGTCCCAATATAATGGCTGTGTTCTCGTAAAAATGGGCGTGGCACAGGAAAGCGCGAGGCCCCCATAAGTGCGAGACCCATGGCATTTGCCGCATCTGACACGTTTAACTATGAATTAAGAAAGCAAATTAACCATTAGTACGGGTACTAGTCATGCCATTCACCAAAGCAGTAAATTAAGATTTGGCGTTTGAAGTTGACGTTTGGCGTACACATTTCATGCTTGAACTGCTACGAGGGCTGTGACAAGAGCTTGTAGTCGTTAAAGCATGAAATTTATACGCCAAACGTCAACTTCATACGCTAAATCTTAATTTACTGCTGTGGTGAATGGCATGACTGGTGGTTAATTTGCTTTCTTAAATCATTCCTAAAGAGCACAAGTTTAATAAGTTTAACATATTTCAAAACTGGTGTAAAAGCTATTATAATAGAGTTGTAAAATCAAAAACTTCGCTAGCGGTTTGACATTTGCCGTAAACGTCAATCTTTAAGGTGTCTACAGTAACATATCTCAATGCTGTATTTTTGGGTACTAGTACTTGTGGAATATAATAAGATCAATAAACAATATCAAAATAAAGTAATTTTACTGATTATTTTAACTGTGCATCAAAGTGAACACACATTAAAATAGTTATTCTAAACTATTTGCTATAATTTGAGTTTGAGGTGGTAGAATATATAATAAAATAACAAATCCTTGTATGGATAAATGTTCATTTCACACGCACACTATTAACAGCTGCTTAATAATTAACTTATGTACTCGTAAACATTCATACTCGATAGTCGATATATCTAAATGGTACATTATATGGATCAAACTGGAACAAAACACCAATTGTAGTTCTAATTTTGGAAAATTTAGTTACAAATATAATCCCTAAACAGCTCGTCGATTTGTATGTTAGCGCTATTAAAAGTAGACAATATTGAACAGTGATCTGAAGTTATCATGGCAACTGACAATAGTATATCTCAAAATACCTGCAGTTTTGTTAAGACGGTATCGTAAATGAAGTAAGATTTTGTGTTCCAAAACTACGATTATTTCTATTCTTAAAACTAACTCAGATTTCTTGTAAGTCACGTACCCGGTCCGAGAATAAGATTTTTAGGGTTTTAGATCGATTATAAATGGTTGTCGTCATGAAATTTGTCTGTAAAATCAGCACATATTTTCCCAGACAAAATGGCGATTTAGGGCGGTCGTGTTAAAATGGCATTTTCTCAAAGTTTAAAAAGAATTTGACCTAAAAAAATATACGGTGCATTTTCCGATATAATAAGGTATATCTGGGCAAAATTTGAGCAAAATCGATTTTTCAGTCATGGCCGCGAAATATCTCGTATGTTCGATTTTTACTGACATTCACTCTTAATCACATTTAACAACAGTATTATTGTTGATTAAAGACAAGTTTAATACCAAAAATGTCTGTTTCTTAAAGGTTATTAAATGTGGATTTATTCTGTCAATTAAAGACCACTTAAAACTCCATAAAGAGTAAATTAATCGTTTTTAATGTGTTGATTATACTTTGTGTAAGTGCGATTTTAAAAGGCTTTAGTGGCGCTATTAAATTTGCATGAATAACCTACCTGCATGACCAATTTCAATTTTTTGTACTTTTGCACGAAGATGCGAAATTGTGTAAACCTTTACCTGTAAAATACAAAAAGGCTGCATTCAATTTATCATAGTTCATTTATTCATTCAGCATTGGCAAGTTAAACATGAAAAATGCATATAAAGCAACTGTACATTACCGCAGTTAACATGCACAAAGGCAATGTATTTACAAATTACAATCACAAAAACACAATTTACATAAGTTAGCCTTTATACTGCCTATAGTATAGGCTATACTAAAACATTGTCATTGATATTAATGAGCATATATTACAATTACAATAGAGCTATAAGAGTCGAGTGCTACAGTGTGTGTCCAAAAAACCCCCCAAAACTATTGAAATAATATATTGTTAGAATTTGAATGCCTCAGCACTAAGTTGAACGCAAAGATGCGTAAAATATTGTCAGGGTGCACATATTATAAATATAGACTTATTAATTAAGAAATTAATATATCTTTGTAAAGCGCACAATTTTCTGCTCTGATGCGTCATTTTTTATACAGGGTGAGTAAAAAACTGACACCTTTGTTATTCAAATTCGCCACAAAGGTATCAGTTTTTTTACTCACCCTGTAGTTCGCACTTGGCTTAACTTGTACAGGGTGTATCAGACAAAAGGGCGTAGATTTAAATAAACCAATAGGTAATATCACGGATAGTTAAACACAGATGTTATTGGTTGGAGAGCAAAAACACAGTACACATGCATGTTAAGGCCTGATTCCACGACGGCAAAATTCCTCGAGCTAAATCGTGTCTGTGATAACTGTATACATGAGTGATTCTATTGAATTTGCACATTTTTTGTCGCTTTCGCAGTGAGTGAACTGACTTCTACTCACAGGTGAAGTGAAATGTTTTCTCGCGAAGCCTACTTTGTCTTTACTATGCATGCTTGAGTGAAATGTTTTGTGCGAAATGTTTCGCATTTTGCCGAGAAAAAGCGTTCGTGGAATCAGGCCTTAATGGTGAGTTCCGCATAAACTGGAGTAGAAGATAACAATATAGATAATGAGTTATATTGAGTCCTGATCACGGAACCTTGTTTACTTCATTAATGAAGTCAGCGGTTTGTTTTTCTATTAAGCACTTTTGGAATTACAGTTCAGTATTTCACCAGGAAACATTTAAATCCACTGCTGTGGCATTATCGTCCCCTGGTCCAGCAGCATCTGCTGGATTCGTAGGCACAATACATGCCCAATCTGGGCAGTTGGCTGGCTTTGGTTTGGTGGACGGTTCCCCTTGCTGTCTTAGAATCATGACAAGTTTAGAGAGTCCTGGCAGCGAATCTAGATGATTCTTGTCCAGTTTTCTCTTTGCCCACCTTAACTCTCTGCTTTCCCAGGAAAGCTTCCGCACCTTAGTCTGATCTTCCAGTGGGCTTTGTTGTAAATGTGACCTTTTATCTGTCTTGACAACATCTAGCTGGCTAAAGCCGCCCTCTCTGCTTCTGCACTTGAGAGGCAGAATGTCCCCAAGAAATCAACTAGACCAATAAGACTGATGAAATGATCTGCTGACATCTGGCTGATGACATCTTCCCAGCTGATCTTTTCAGGATGCTCCCAGTCGATGTCAAGGGTTGGAAGTTTTCGCTTCAGTGCTCTCCACTCTACAAGGATTTCTTCTACTGCAATGCCCTATTCCAGCAACTGCTGTTCGATAAAGATGTACTCACTGAGGTTGCCTATTTCTACATCCAACCAGTCAGATACTTTCCACGTTCGGATGCCATTGGATGACACAGAATCCAGAGAAAAAAGTCCATCCTTCCACCCTGTGATATTCAGCAGCAGAGATAGCTTGTCTAGTTCTAAGAGGACTGAGTCAGAGCAGCGTTGTCCGACACAGTCAATGAGAATATCCAGTATCCTTTACTTTGGTTGCTTCAGACAAGTGTTCCTGGCCAGATATAGCGCACTGGGTGAGAACATGGTTGTAATCTCCTTTCACATACTTCTGCCACTCAGCGCCACGACTGGTATCCTGTTTCAGCAACTTCAGTCGGTCTACACATTTTTCCAGTGATGACTGGACTGCAGGGAAAGGAATACTTCTGGTCTGTGAAAACAGAGAAAATCTTGAAATGGCTTTCAAGACATCAAGCATAAAGATCACGAATTCAACAAATGCCGTTTGTAGAAGTCTTTTCTCAAAATATGTTGCCTTATCTTTCTACGAAGCACTGAATTTTTCAGCACTCTTCAAAGCTCCTAGGCAATCTTGGTGGCAATCCACTGTGTTTAGCAGATTTGTCACTGCATTTGTCGTGTGGGCTATCCAACGGGTTCCATCTACTCGACCACTGATGTTCCACCCTTCCTGTTTTTCACTTTAACTGCATTCCGAAAAGCTGCGTGTACAACGTTTGAGTTTTTGTGAAACAGATACAACGACTTTAGGAAATCATTCAAATCATTAAATTGTTTGCATCTTTGTTTAAGTGCGTCTTTTAAAGATAGCTCCAACTGGTGGGAAATGCACCAGATGTATACTATGTGACAATTAACTTCTTTTGTGAGGAGAGCCTGTACACCTGCACCATCAAAAATTGTTTTTCATTTTGCAAAGATGTATTTTGTTCTTTTACAATATATTTTTACGATGTATTTCGCTATTAACTGGAAACAAGCCTGCAGTTTCATGAATTAGTGACTGTCAACCGTGAAACAAAGTGTGAAAGGCATGCATAAACTGATAAACACGAATTTTGTTGAAGACGAACCAGATGGTTTCAATATAAAATTTAATTGTTGTCTTGGACTCTTGGCTATCTTGGGTAAGTGTTGTAAACATTTCAGTATTAAAATTTCATACCGTATTTGCTTTGTATTTACTGGCGAAATTTTTGTACCGCCTGTTCAACTCAATAAATAATATATTTTTATGCAAGCTGGTATTTACATGAAAATGTACTACATGATTTTAAATATTGTTTATTTGGGGCAATTAATACAGCGTATCGTGTTTTTATGCGTGTTTATAATGGTCTGTTATCTACAGCAAATATGGCTTCACCAAAATATAATTAAAAAACTAGCTTTTGCTTATATAAAGCAAATATATTTTACTGTCGAGCAAACTGCCGAGTAAACGAGTGTTTCAGTTTCCCCTGCAGTTCCACAGCAAAGTTTCAAAACGCTTTACCGTTTATTCATTTTACATTAACTTTTAGCCAATTGAAAGCCCATAACGTAAAACTACATTCCTTTTAATAACAAATTATGAAAATCAATGATTCTTTTAGTAAAAAATTATATTATTTTCATGTTATCATAGCGGCATAGCGACTATAATTATTTTGAACATGGAGTACTTCATGTTGAATGGAATTTCTATACTTCATCTGTTAAAAAAGGTGAGGGGTTGCTGCATGCATGTATTTCTAGTAAAGGTTGTTTCACAGCGGATGTCTCTTGTTGTTGGTTACCTTGGCTAACTCTAGCAGCGGAAACAGCTTCTTCATCAACCACACCAAGTTCTACATCTGAATTTTCAAGGGAATCAACTTATTCATCTGTGCCACTATCACTGTCCATTGACATGTCAGGATTGTCTGAAATGTTTTCAAACTCGGAGTCGTCACCGGCACTAATGGGAGTAAGACATGCTTTCACCGGCACTAATGGGAGTAAGACGTGCTTTTTGAGCTCCGTTATCAGAATATTTCAAGATAATATAGCTATTTATATAGCTATTTAGTTTTATAATGGCTGAAGTAAAAGCCCTAAGAAAAGGAAATGAGGATCTGAAGAATCAAATCGAGAAATTGACGAAGGATTTTAACAAATTGGGTGAGCAGTTGACTCAAAGACAAATGGTAAATCGAAGGCGATCGAAGCCACCGAGGAAGAACGAGACAAGGATAACTCAGTGCAGTTCCTTAGCGATAAGTATGATGAACTGCTGGTATCAAACAACGATAATAAAAAAGAATTACAGCATTTAAATTCAAGGCTAAGTGAAATATCTATTCAAGCAGAACGTATCGAAGTGGCGTTAGACAATTTGGAAAGCTATATCTACCAGTATAATGTAAAAATAATTGGGTATGCACGAAGAATCAAGTAATGAAACATCAAAACAAACATCAGATATATGTGTGAAACTATTCAATGCGATGGGAGTTGAAATATCACTTTCAGACATTGATATAGCTCACAGGAGTCCCTGTACGAAATTCTCAAAGATCTAATGAGCTGAAGCCAATTATATGCAAATTTGTAAGATGTCTGGCGAAGGAATCCATCATGCAAGCGAGATCACAAACAAGAAACTTAACTTCAGCGGACCTTGGTTTCTCATTATCGTCAAAAACAACAGCCCATAGAATAATGCTGTTCGACCACCTTACACCTAAACAACAACATATTTTACACGAATCAAAAAAATTCAAAGTAACCCATAACTATGAGTATTGTTGGCCAAAAAACTGTGTAGTTTATCTAAGGAAGACAGCTTTATCTGGTCCAATCAAGGTGACGACACTGAATGTCCTACGACAATTAGCTGAATCAAAATAAATCAATCTACACAATGGCAAGATAAGTTGATATGCACATTAATATAATGTTTATTAATGATGTCTAAAAAGTACTCAATGTCTTCTAATCATGATAACAATAAGCAGAATCGTAAGGAAAATCGATATCTGCTTTCATGTTTACCATTTTACAATGAAAATATACCAGACAATGATTTAGGATTTACTAATACGAATAGTTTACTATCTAGAAACAGTTTAAAAAACCAGCCATGTTTATTAGATCTTAAAAAACTCATTAATAATTCAGGAGCAAAACACAAAGAAAAATCATAAGCGTGTCGTGGTTTTATATGTGATAAAAAATCACGTTAATTTACATAAACTTTAGCTTTGATTTTCTCGGTTTAGACAAAGTTTATTTTAAAAATTACTTCGCCAATGAACTCGTATAAGACGAGTCGTTTTTTAAGCTATTTAAAGCACCTGTAGTCGTGTTTTATCACATATAAAACACTCTGCTACGCGTCGTGTTTTATATGTGATAAAACACTCCTACGCGTGCTTTAAATAGTACTTAATTTGTTCAAACTAAATGCAACATTTGATGAGATAAACCCCTGACCTTAATTTGCATAATGTAAAATATATAGAATGCCCCTATTATTCGCCACACTCTTTCGATATTTGTAAAAACGGAGTACATACACCTAATAATGTTTCATTATCGTTCTTGCATAATAATGTACGCAGTTTAAAAAAGAACCTTGAGGCTCTCCAAAATCATTTGTTAAGTGAAATTAATTTTCAATATACTGCTATTGCAGTAACTGAAACTAGAATTGTTAAGGGTAAGCCACTTAATTTTAATCCTAATGTTCCAGGCTATTTATTTGAGTATGTACCTACACCACTTTCTGCCAGAGGCGTGGGTATATATATACGAGAAAATTGTAGATATTCTGTTTTGGAAAAGGTATCTAATATTTATTACCAAGTAGTTTGGGTTGAAATATTTTTTGACCATAAGGAGAGTATAGTGTTGTTTACTGACAACATAATGATCCAACAAAATTTCAAGAATATCTAAACGAAACTCTATACAATTTTAGTAAACGACGTAAGACTGTCTGCATTCTGGGTGATTTCAACATTGATCTTTTAACCCATTAAGCGCCAGCGCTCTCCCCTTGACGAGTAAAATCGTCTGGCATTAGACAGAGTAAAATACTAAAGTAGGCTGCGTCAGGGTGCATCGCCACTCAATGGACGGGCAGATAGGCCAGTTAACCCATTAAGCACCAGCGCTCTCCCCTTGACGAGTAAAATCATCTGGCATTAGACAGAGTAGAATACTAAAGTAGGCTGCATCAGGGTGCATCGCCACTCAAGGGACGGGCAGATAGGCCAGTTAACCCATTAAGCACCAGCGCTCTCCCCTTGACGAGTAAAATCATCTGGCATTAGACAGAGTAGAATACTAAAGTAGGCTGCATCAGGGTGCATCGCCACTCAATGGGTTAACTAGACAGATGGGCAGATAGGCCAGTTAACTAGACAGATGGGCAGATAGGCCAGTTAACCCATTAAGTGCCAGCGCTCTCCCCTTGACAAGTAAAATCGTCTGGAGTTAGACAGAGTAAAATACTCTGGCGTTAGACAGAGTAAAATACTAAAGTAGGCTGCATCAGGGTGCATCGTCACTCAATGGGTTAACCCATTAAGCGCCAGTGCTCTCCCCTTGAGGAGTAAAATCGTCTGGCGTTAGACAGTAAAATACTAAAGTAGGCTGCATCAGGGTGCATCACCACTCGATGGGTTAAAGTATGAAACTTGTAAATACAGCAAGGAATTTCTAAATTCCGTACATACATATGCCTATTTCCCAACTATCACAAAACCTACCAGAATGTATGGCGATTCAGCTACTTTAATTGATTTTTTAAAATAATTTTGAATATAATTTTACTTGTGGCAATATAGTTTCAGATATAAGTGATCATTTTTTGCAGGTGTGCATCATTAACAAGAACCACAGTCAAAATCAAACAAGTCCGAGATTATTCCAAATTTAATAAAAATAACTTTTTGTTTGAATTAGAGAATTAGAATTTACAAAATATATCTCAGCAGTCTTCGGATTGTAATCTTGTCTTCAATATGTTTTATAATAAAGTCAATAAGCTAATAAACAAACATGCTCGAATTCTTATCAAAACGTAAAGAAAAGCAATTATCAAAGCCTTGGATTACTCAGGGATTACAAAATTCTATTTGTAAAAAAAATAATTATTTCCATGTTGGTGATCGCGATAAATATAAATATTATAGGAATATGATCTCTTGTTTATCACATGCTAGTAAATCATTATATTATTGTTCCTATTTTGAAAACAATTTTTATAACATGAAACAAACATGGAAATGTATTAATAGTTTAATATCAAACAAAAAAAAGATATCTAAGACAGTTACTATCATCAAGAATTCCAGTTCCACAACATCTGAACCCACTGAGGTGACCAATGTTTTAAATAAGCATTTTGCAACTATTGGTCAAAATTTGTCAAGTAAATTTAGCTCAACAGATAACTCATTTTCATCTTATCTAAAGAATTCTATTAGGGAAAGTTCCTTTTTTTATGATGTGACTTCCATTGAGGTTGAGAATCAAATAAATCAAATCCCGGGAAATAATTCCCTCGCCACTATGATTAACATGTCCATACAGAATGGTATATTTCCATCAAAGCTAAAAATTGCCAAAATTGTTCCGGTATTTAAATCTGGTGATGAAACTGATCCTGATAGTTACAGGCCAATATCTTTGTTGTCAATATTTAATCGAATTTTTGAGAAAATTATGTATAGTAGGTTGATATCGTTTATGGACAAACATAATGTGCTGTCTTCACAGTATGGTTTTCGAAAGCAATATTCAACTCAGCATGCAATAAATTATATTGTGAATAAAATCTATAAAAATATGGACAATAAAGAGATAACCTGTGGAATCTTTATTGATTTGAAGAAAGCATTTGATACAGTTGATCACAAAATCTTATTGTCTAAATTGTATTATTATGGAATTAGGGGAACGGTTTATGATTGGTTTTCTTCATATTTAAATGGACGAACTCAAGTAACTACAATGGCAAATATTGATTCAAATGAGGAAAGTTGTTTGTATGGTGTTCCACAGGGTTCTGTTCTTGGGCCTTTATTATTTCTGTTGTACATTAAGATATTTGTGTTTCGACAGAAAAGCTAAATTTTTATCAATTTGCTGATGATACAAGTATTTTATATTTGCATAGAAATATTCATACCAGGGGTGGAAAAAAATTTTTTCTTTCTGGGAACCTGGGTCAAAGGCTAGAAATTTTCTGTAAAATTTGTAATGTTACAATTGCAAAAATAACAAAACAAATGCATAGTTATTGTATTATTTGTACTTTAGTAATAATGGGCTTTAGGCTGGTTTTCGTATGCTTGTACATCACAATAGTTGTCTGTTATATACCACAGTTATGAGTTATGACCAACTAGTAAGGATCTTGATTTTTTCTGTGTTGGTGTTATGTAATAAGGTGAATATGATGTTTGTGATGTTACTCTGAGTGTATATCCACACCAGGCAAACTTGAAAAATATGCCTGGCCATGGTGGGAATCAAACTTATACGACCTTTGGAATACTAGATTACATTGATGTCGAAGGAACTAAACTCAGTTCCGAAATATCACATACTCAAACCGACCTGACCGTGTAGCTCAGCTGGCAGAGCATTGAGCTAGTATTCCAAAGGTCGTAGGTTCGATTCCCACCGTGGCCAGGCATATTTTTCAAGCTTGCCCGGTGTGGATGCACACTCAGAATGACATCACAAACATCATAGTAAGGATCTAACACTTAACTAAGTGTCCTATCATCTTATTTATTCCATCACTTTTATTTGTTTACTATTTAATTTGCATTTTATTGGAGACTTTGCAGAGCATATATTTACCATTTTACCAGTAATTGTGATGACAGGGGTGGGTAAAAGAATTAATTTCTGTCAAATATTTAAAAGCTGCTGATGTTAGCGTGTACAGTGTAAATAAAGTAGAATAGTTGTAAGTTGAGTAAACAGGGTTATCTCAAAATGTTGAAATATTTTCTGGAAAATTTTCTGCAAAACTCTCAACTCAAAAAAATTTCTGGGAACTAGGTTCCCAGGTTCCGATACTTTTTCCACCCCTGATCCATACCCTTGAGCAAGTCATTAATGATGAGTTACATAATGTATGTCTGTGGTTGAGAGCCAACAAACTTACCTGGAATACTGAAAAATCAAATTTTGTTATATTTTGTAATAAACAAAAGAGATTAAACTATGTTCCAAATATTCAAATATTTGACGAACAGACAAAAAAGACTCTAACTTTGGAAAGAAAAGATGCCGTTAAATATCTGGGTATACTTATAGATTCTAATCTTACGTGGAAGTCACATATTGATTATATTTCCCTCAAGATTAGTCGCATAATTGATAAGTCGTATCATTACAAGATTGAGACATTTTGTTCCTAAGCACACATTATTAAGAATTTATTCAGGTTTAATAAATCCATACTTGACATATGGTATTTCTGTTTGGGGTCAAGCAAATAAATCAGTATTAAATTGTTTACTAATTCTTCAAAAAAAGGTTATTCGTATAATGAACTTTGCTAATTATCAAGACCATGCAATACCTTTATTTTACAATTTCGAAATATTGCCAATGAGTTTTCTTTATTTTTACAATACCGCATGCTTTATGCATGATATTGTTAATGGAAAATCTCCCTTACACATTACTACCTTATTTACGAATGTTTGTGATGTACACAGTTATAACACAAGAGCAGCAGCTCGTAAAAATTTGTATCAACCCAGAGCTAGACTTAATATAACTTCAAAATCACTATCAACAATGGGCGTGAAAATTTGGAACTGTTTACCTCTATCAATTCGTAATTTGAGTAAATCAACATTTAAAAAGAATTGTAAGCGAATGTTGCTAGAAATTTTAAATACTTGCGATGATTATGTTGATCTTGCCTATATTATGCAGACAGCTTTGATGGTTTCTTAATTTATAATAACAAATTATGATTTGAAAATTCATAATTTGAATTTAGCCTAGCCTGAAATATTTCTAAATAGCCTGAAATATTTTTATGGAATAATTATATTACACGTTAGTGCCTAATGGTAATACATAATATTTATCAACTAAAAACAACAAAACCACTATATATATATTTTTCCATAACCAAAATAAATAAATCTTAATATTACTCTGTTGTGTGTATAATCCCCCACCTAGAATAGCTTTGCTAAATGCGGGTGGGTTATTTAATATTTACTTTTGTATTTTTTCTATTTTTAATAAAATTGTAAAAAAATTGTAATTATCATCTTCACTACTATAATTTTCATCATTTTTCCAACCTAATCTATCCTTTAGACTCTTAAGAACGCCATCAGTAATTTGACAAGCATTGGTTCTGGTGACAGTGAAGATCCCACAAAATTTTGTTTTTATTTGGCCATACTTTGAAAATCTCACATACAAAATCACCTGCTCACCATGGCGGACATCTGTAGCTTCATCCATGATTATACTAAAAAAGTTAGCCTTCAAGAAATCTTGAGACATTTCATCTAGAATATTCACACAAATTGCATGGCCAAACTGCATTCCACTTTTCCGGGTTCAGGTAGGTTTTGCCAATGTCTAATCCTTTTACAATGTCAAGTTCACATAAAAATTCGTAGTCTGTCCATGGCTTAAAAGCATTTCTAAAGAGAGTAATTAGGGACGATTTTTCCGTTTCACTGAAGGCCATCAAAATTTTATTCCGAAAGGGTTCTCCACTAAGTTCGTTCTTTTTCTGTCTTGCAAAATTAACGTGTTGGATGCTTTTTGTGTGCGATTCCAGCGATGTTTTCCTGAAGAAACTACATCCATATAAAAACGAATTGTTTTTATGATCTAAATCACTTCGGTTTTCCTTCACATTTGAGTATTCACTACAAATGGAACAAATAATATAGTTTTGTCCATCTCGCTTTACTTCAGTTGCCCATGGAAACTCTTTTTTCTAAGAGTCAACGAACTGTCACGATCGTTTTTTAATATCGTACTCTTTATTTTTCTGAGTAGATGTTTTCTGAGATGAATTTGATGCAGATGATTTGCCAGCTTGAGCCAATGTCGTCGAACAGCCTTTAAAATTGGTTAGATATCTATCCACTGTCCATTGCAATAGTAAATTTTTTACTGTTTGTTTTGTGACAATATTTACGACAATTCCTTTACATGAAGTGCTTCGTAACGCCTTACGGTTAGTGGAACTGTGGGCGCACATTTGAAAAACCACATGCATGAAAATTACGAAAACGGCTTTTACTTGAATCGAAATCGATGAATATAAAAGATATTTTATTAAATCAGTGACAGAGTTCATTGTTTCGTTGTGAATATTTGTGTAAATGAGAATCCAGGTAAAAACCGAGTAATCATATTTTTATTGGACAAAAAATCTATAATAATATAAACTGATCGAAAGCTGGCCAGCTTTTTGTGGCAAAGCAACTTGCCTGTTTGGACAACCAAGAGGAAACTTTTACTTGCCTGTCATGATATTATTTACCTCTGCGTATATGATTTCTAAACTGATTAAATTATGCACTCATTATGCTCTGCACGCTTAGAGTTTAAGGTTTAGACTTTAAGGTTTGCAAAAGACAACCTGTTTTGAATTAACCATACATACACAACAATGAAGCTAATATTATATAGGAACTGTATACAAACGTTGACAAAACATTGTCATAGATAATGAATCCTAATTTATATTATGGTAAGTATAAGGAATATTACACTTTTCAATGCGCAAAGAAAATCTTCTTAAATATTTTTTTTTGTTTCTGATTTTTTATTTTTTTAAAAAATGTTTATTTTTGTTCAAAATAGTAGAAATATGCTATTGTTTTGCTATGAGCCCAATGGGTGACCATATATGTACATTGTGTCCAGAAAAAAGTCCCCTTTAAAAATCACTCTTGTGTGTTATTATGCCTTTGGGAATTCAATTTAATTGTGCATGCTGCCTTTAATCTCTTGGGGGTGAGGCAGCAGTTTCCTTGCAATAGTATCTTCTGGTATTTAATCATTCTTACCTTGGTATGTGCAGTGAACCACTGGTTATTGCTCAACAAAACCATACATTTGTGGGCAGGTTGTAGTGTGGTTTTGAAAAACATGCAGGAGCATGTAGGACAGGCTATCAATGCATTCCTGATATTGATATCATCAAAGTTGATTGCTTTCCAACAGGTTAAGCATGAATATGTTGCAATAAATTTCATGACATGGATGCCTCTGTGGATATGACATTACATGTGGCATGTGGGCGCTTTGCCAATCTTGCTACTGCCATTTCTTCATCGAATGGCCATTATTAATGTTTCAAACGCTGTTGTTAGATTCCGCTGACCATTGAATTTAGAAACGACAACATTTTCCAAACATAATGTAGAACATCTCCATTTTTAAAGCAGATGACATCAGCCTGTTCTCACCAAAGATTCAATTCCATCTGCCCGTCATATCCCCAACACAAACAGTTCTTTTTTATTTTGGTTTCTGAAAAGGTCCATTTCACATTAAAAAATCTGTAGTTGCCCATTTCTCCTCAAAATCTGCAAAATAGTATAGCTGCCATGTTCTATTTGAACTTGGGATGCAGCCATTGTAATTTTAGTTTCATGGTCAAGCACTAGTTCTGAGTTTGTTTTGGTCCCCAAACGATTTCTTTACCTCGAAGACTCCAACTCGTAGGTGTTGTTCAAATCAAGCTTAGGGTAGATGTCTTCATTGAAACAGCTCTAATTGTTGAAGATTTCTCATTGTTGCACAAATGAACTGAGAACATGCTGCCATTCTGTGTGGGTTTCACATGACTCTTATTCAGTATTGCACATGTCAACATCTTTGATTATCTGCGAGGGGAATTTGGAGGGAGTGTTGCTTTTCTATATTTGATTGTCTGGTTTTTGAAACCATTCTCCAACTGCAAAATAAATACAAAAATATATACATTTCACAAGTTGCAGCAATTTTGTTGCTCGTAACTCCACCTTTATGGAGACATGTCTTCGAAATTTGTGCCGTGGTATTTTGAAGCAACACAGATCACATAATTTTGTTCACACAAAATCTGATTTCAATGCATATTAAGTGGAAATATGATAGTGGATGGCCTCGGGTTGTTGGCACAATGTTTGCCTGTGAAAAAGTGTTGTATTTGATAAAGCTGAGGATAGAAGACCACTTGTATTTATACAAATGTGAACAAGTGTAGGTGTAGACTTATGGAACATAAAAATGGAGATTCATGTAGAAAGTGTAACAGTAAAAAATATCCTGTTGTATCACAATAAAGTAAATATCAATATGTGCATACGACTATTGTAGAATGTAAGATGTCTTACCAAATTTGCTGTTAAATTTTGTTAATCCAACATGTTGGGCCATGATTGTAATATTGTTGTAATATTAAAGGAAGATGTTTGTATAAAAAGCTATAAGGTTAATGTACCATGTCTTTCATTACAGCAGTAAACAGAAAGGTATGGAAACCGTAAAGGGACTTCAGACTCCGGACTTCAGACATTGAACATTGTTTCAGGGCTTCGCTAATATGTTGGCACATTGCTTTTGCGAAGCTGGCTAATATTTAAGGCACTTATTCAGTCAAAGCTATTCAAACTAAAGTCAAAAATGGTCAGAATGATTTAGACTATAAATGCAGACTGTTGGATGTGTCAGTGAGTTCTTTGTAGGTTTGCAGGACGATAAAACATATAATACTATTGTTTGTGGAAATACTATGTAATTTATTACTACAGTAAATTTATTAACTTTATTCTGTAAATTTATTAAAGTTATCACGTAAATTTATTACTTGAAATTTATTAATTGTATTATTTGCTGTTTATTTATTGTATTATTTGCCGCGAATTCAGTTGGCACGTGTGTGGAATGTTAATTCTGAAATTTTGTCCTTTTCTGATATATTTAAATACAGTAAATAAGATTATTAGTGAGAAATGAAACGTCGTAGAAACGCTAATAATAAAACGACATGGGAGGACTTTGAACAAAGAGTGGGTCTTAAACGAACTGGAGGAGATAAGAATGGAAAGTGATCGATGGGAAATACTCCCAGCGATATATTGGTACAACGCATGTCTTCGACAGCTTCGGGGTGACTAAAGAAATATGACCCCCTTGATACCAGAGACTTCGTGCCTTTTAGTGAATATGATGAACTTTCTATTGAAAATATCAAGGATGCATGCGAGCAATTTTACAAAACACCTCAGGGTGTGATATTTTAGCATCCATCCTGTACAAAAATTGAACAAATTAAAGCGAAGTGTTTTTCATACATTTTTTTACAGCCAATTGAGTCTTGTGAGGTAAGCGATCATACCGGTTTGAACGTCGGACGTCAAACAAAATCAACGCCAGCGATATCCCCAAGCACAAATCAGCCATGCGAGGGAAATGTCTGGATAACTCCTACCGTCTACCTGAAGTCATCAATAAGTGATTTAATGAGAGCTGGAAAATTAGTAAATCCTCCGAATGATACAAAAGATTAGGGTTTAATATAAAACTTTCATACCAAAATAGGTTAATATTTCGACTAAATTTGTGTCAACAATCACATTCCAACCCATTGTTCTGCACAACTAACAACTATAAATGGCAACGTACAATACAGTATTTAGTAATGAAATGTAAACACAAGCATGAGGGTAATGTTACAATATACAAGCAGGGTAATGTTACAATTGCAGACTTTGCTTCAGATAAATGTACGCTTCTGTTACTTTATTTGATTTCAGTTTATCTGGAGTTGGCAGAAGTCTCTCGTTTCGTTCTACTGAAGCAAGTAAACCAGAGACGTCGGCTGCTTCTCTTAAATGCTCTGAAGAAATTGGAATTCCGCATTGCACGCCTCCATGTTGTGGAAAAGAAAACATATGATTGGGTACCCCTGTTGGCAGCAAAAGATTCTTCTGTTCTCGAATACGATGCGTGTTCCACAGTTACTGACAAAACTGTCGCATTCTCTCTGGATAACTGGGGTGAAGACGTATGTTAATTAACTGGCTGTGATGAGCATTGTGCAGATCGCAGTATCTTTGTTGCAGTAAGTAAGCCAAATGCTCTTTAAAATATCGCTCAAACCATTCGTTATGTCAGTCCACCACCGCTCAGTTTTATTCGATGTGGAAGGACCGTATATAATAGAATCCACAGCATTGTCCATTATCTCAGCTTTATCCACGAGAAAGGCGTGCAGCGTCGACATTTTACCCGTTTCTGTTCCTTTGTCAAGTCAAAGAAATCTAGGTATAATACGATGCTCGGTTAAATATTCCAGGTACTTCTTGCCAACAATCATGGGATCAGAGTTGGAATGGGACATGAATAAATATATCTTTCGGCTGAATGTATCTAGACAGCCGTAGATACACAGAGGAAATGTCCAGTTTTGATACCCGCATAATTTGTCTGCCCATCTAATGAAACTAGCCATAACGGCCCTTCGGATCAAAATGGGACTTTCTGCTTTTTAATTTTCTTGTTGACACCTCTGGCTTCCAGGCCTTCGGGATCCATATCCGTCAGCACGTTATACACTAAATGCCGTGGAACTTTGATGTTGTGCTGAGTTTTCAGCTTTTGATTTAAGGCTCAGTATCCTAGAACATCTTCCAGGACCTTCCAGTTCTTTCAAAACTGCTTCGGTTACATCTTGTAATGGAGTTTCATAATTGATATACTTGATCCCAAAGTGACCAAGTCGTCGACTTAGTGTTGCCATACTCCATGGATAATCAGGATAGTCGTGTTTAACGAAGTCAAGGATTTCACCTTTTTTCAAGTTTTCGCGGACGTACTTATCAAGATCTGTTTTCAAATTTTCGTTGTTTTCCCAATCAAAATTATATGCCATTGAACACGACAGTCACTTGTCACATGAACTGAAAATTTGACATGATTTTTGCAATTCGCAAAGGATTATGGGTAATAAATTTGTATTCTTGATAATGATATTGATGGGCCACATGAAGGTTTTCATATTTTTTTCTTGCATGGCATGTTAATACCCAAGTAAGAAAATTAAAATTAAATAAAATCTGATATCAAGTTGTAATTTCTATTTTAAAATGTGAATCAACTATAAACCAAATTTACAATTGAAAACAAAGTACAACTCATTTTATATGATGAAATGAAATTAGGTTGTATTTAACAATGAAAACATGCAATATAAACTTTTAAATTAAAAGCAATGTTATAATGATATTTACAATACAAAATGTGCACAAAATTATCCTGATACTGCGGGTTAAAAAGTCTTCGAGCAGTGCCGTAGCCAGCTCGATAATTAGGGGCGCTGATATTCATATATTTGTATTCACAGACCATAAAAACAATCGATTTCAAAAGAAATTAATAACGAACAACACGAATGTATGAATATCAGCCCCCCAATTATCCAGCTGGCTACAAGATGAATTATTTACAGTGTTCTATTTAGTACACCGCCCAGTAAAGGAGCTCAGGGGATGCAACACTTAAGCCAATAATGTGTGTGGGAAGTAATGTCTTCATGTATAATACATAGTTTCGAATCATTTGATGCAAATAGGAATTTTATGCCTTCTTTGTTGCCCTCAGACTTCGGGGAGATAAAGTCGGTTATTACAATTGATAAGCTGTGGTGTATTATATATTAAGCTGACAGAGAGAGGAAATACCTAAGGTATATCTTGAACAGACTCAGTTATATATAGATAATGATTACGAAAGGGCTATAACACACCCCTATGCTAAGTTCTAAGCATTACCAGTATTAGTTCTGAGCATTTACCCCCAGCCAGATTAACACAAAAATAAGATTAATTATTTACAGTGTTCTATTTAGCACACCGCCCAGTAAATGCAGCTCAGGAGATGCAACACTCAAGCCAATAATGTGTGTGGGAAGTAATGTCTTCATGTATAATTCATAGTTTTAGATCGTTCGTTGAGATGGAAGGCATACACATAGTATTAAACTGCTATGGAATATTATAAAACTTTAATATAAACTTGAATCTTGCTAAGAGTGGTTAAAAGTATTTAAACAATGAAATCATAAACCTTTAACAGTTGTATTTAAATTTGCATGGCACAGGTTATAATTTTTGCTTATTTTGACAATAAATTTCACACCACCTTGACCACGAGGGCGCAAAATACGATCAGCCTGCCCACATGCTTGCCTGAAACTAGGTTTTGCTGCCATAAACCCAATCGGGTGTTGGGGTATCAATTTCCCGTTTGTAATACAAAATTACTGAAAATTGCAAATTTCTGCAGGTCTACATTATCCGCATTTTACAACATTTTCGCAATGAAACTTCGGAATATTACTAATTTTGTGATGCTCTTTCAAGCTGTGGTGACATTTTTGTCCAGACTTGTCTAGATCAAAATTTTAGTTACAAGGTTTAAGGTCCATTAATCAAGTTTTTGGGTTTTTTGTGGGACAAATGTAGAACAGACTATGCATGAGCATTCAAAAAAGATAAACAAACAAAAGGAACCTTTATTATAACATCAGTACTGATGCACTAATTACTCACACTTAGAGCATACTAATTACTAATCAGTTCAATAAACTCACTGCGAGTGTGAGTATTAATCGATGAAAAACATATAACAAAAAAATTGTCCCAAATTCAAAAATATTAGGAAAAAATCTTTCATCACATGTCAGCTGGTCTGTGCGACAACGGATAACACTTAAAACAGTGACACATATAATAATATTTATACAGCTAATTGCATTAAGGTTGCCTAAAAGTTCGCGGTAACGAACCGATCGTAGACGTAGTTCTAGTCGAACTCGTACTCAAATCTATATACAAAATATATGTCTTTACGGCTTAGGGAATTTACAGTTAATTCAAAACTATTTGTGAGTGCTCCACATGGGCTCAGGGACTAGGAAACATGACAAAATCAATCAGAATGTTG
This sequence comes from Paramuricea clavata, assembly GCA_902702795.2. NCBI lineage: Eukaryota > Metazoa > Cnidaria > Anthozoa > Malacalcyonacea > Plexauridae > Paramuricea > Paramuricea clavata. The sequence continues at coordinate 16,372 of CACRXK020001253.1, read as the reverse complement.
GCCAAACGCAAAATAATAAAATTGAGTTTCTTATTTATATTGCAAATTAACAACGTATAGTTATATATTTCTCACTATATTTACATATTTAGGAACATAATTGAATAGACATGTGAATCTCCACAGAGCAGTCTTCATTTGTCCAATCATTCGAAACACCGGAGTCCTGTGCAAAGTTGACAAATCCACATGTCCGTGTGGAAGTGCTGTCCAAAAATGTCGCTTGTGGCAGGATCGAAGTTAGCGAAACTTCTCCTTGTTGTGAAAACACTGTGAAGCTATGAAAGAAAAGGGCAAAGTATAGCCTCTGAATTTTACCGAATATATAAACCTGATTCGACCAGATTAAGTATATAGTTAACCATTTGGACACATTTGGGATTTGATGTAATGAGAATGAGAGAGAAATCAGTGCAATGCAATAGACAGTGTAATACTGGCACATACCATCCTGAAACAAACACAGGTACACTGCCTTCCCAAATCTCCAAATAAATTCCATGGGATCTTCCATTTCTGCTGCTGTTGTCATTTCTGTTGCACGACATATATGCAGGCAGTCCTTGAAACTCAGGTCGGCATTCGGCAATGCCGACCTGCAACGCGATATGTGTAGATTTGGGTTGGCAAAATTTTGCCGACTTACTATCAAATACATCTCGGCAGTTTGTCCGCAAACGCATCTTTTAAAAAGTAAACATAGTGTTAAAATCGTCGAGCTTCAAGATTTAAGCGAACGTATATGGTAATAAAGTAGTGTACAGTCTGTCACAACATTCACTGTTCGATTGGAGTTCATACATTTTGTTAGTTGTTTTGTTTGCTATTGGCATTGATTGCAATTAATTGCTATTTATAAATACACGTATTTGCAGCAAGCCAATAAATTTTCATTTGGGTATTTGTTGAAAATATTTGCTGACCTAGATTGATAATTATCGCTTTTAGGTCGGCAATTTGTTGCCGACCTGAAATTTCGGGAGTTTCAAGGACTGTGCAGGAGAATATCCTGTTGTCAATACGTATGGGTGGACTTCTTAATGAGATGGTATTAATTAGATCCCTTTCATCTCCAAACTCATTTTGAAAATTCTGGATTGTCCACTTAAACACATGAACAAATCCAGGAACTTTTTCTTGCTGAAAATGAAAGGATAATGTTAAAGTTGTCAATTTATTTATTTTAGTTAAAGTAATTTTGTTGAAGGAGATGCTGTTATTTAATGTTCACTTTTTTCTGCATGCAACATATTGCAGATGACATTGCAACAATGCAGAGAATTAGTGGGAAAACTGTAAGTACTCTAAAGCAGTGAGTCGTAATATTGATGGATATTACTTGAAATTTGCAGTACATGCGTTTGTTGTCCAGAACAAAGTATAAATATTTGGTTTTTGAGTAATACTGTGCGCCAATGACCTTCGTTTATGTTGTTTGTTTTTTAAACCAAGCAAGTGCAAGTACGCATATCTTCCCTGAAAATCCGAGCAGTTTTCGGGCATGCTCAAACAATTTTCTTACCTGTCGTTGCAGGTATAAAAAGCAATCACTTAAACAAAAAAGAAAGTGACTTCTGTTTATAGTTCAAAAGCATCATATCTTGATCAGTATAGACTTTGCATAGACTTACTCCCTGATTTACAGATGTTCATATTAAATAAATCTATGATTATAGAACTGGTTTCCAAACTCGTACCAAGGGCTAGCTGCGACTTAAGTACAAGGTTGGAAACCAGTTTCAATAGAGAATGTGGTGCCAAAAATATCAGCCCAACACAATTGTTAAATCCCTTAAATTAAATATGCAAACTAAATAGTTTACTCACCTGTGCTGTCTGTGGTCTGAAATATGATGTTTGTAGCAATTCAAATGCTCAGCCACACTCGCTGTCATGTGGTCTGACCGGTCTCTTCGTCTCATCTATGTGTTGAACCCGGGAATTTGACATGACACCATACCATTTGAGTACTGCCCTGATATATGATATGTTAGAAACCCTCTAAAACGAAAATGCAGTCAAACTTACTCAATGTTCAATGATAAATCACACTGAATTAAAGAGGCTACTGGCTCTTAATTTTCTCTAACTTTATACTATAACTGTCTAGCTACACCGTTGCTCCTGATCTTCAATGCGACATCATTACTTTTACCTTTCTATACTAGAATGGCACGATAGTGGACAATCGATATTTGTTCTAGCACAGGAGAAAGAAATGTGCCCATCCACATCCATTCTTCGGAGCCCTTGCTGTCCACATTGATGACATACTGCATCTGCATAGTCACAGTTGGTTTCGTGATCTGCTATGAGTTGTCTTTGGCATCAGTGCCCATAGCCAGTGTAGTGACAGCCAACTTCAACATACAGGCACTCTTGTTGATGCTGTCTTGCTGCTGCAAGCTTAGTACAGGCAAATTTTGACATTTTTGGAACTTTTTAGGCAGAAATTCTTATTGTGATTTTCTGAAAGACCAATGCCTATAGTGTAAGAATTGTGATGGTTTTCAGTCTGGGGAGGTGGCATTCACTCGGAACAGGGGGGGTAAAGCCATGGGTATGAAAAAATTAATTTAATCAAAAGAATCAATAAGTACTCGGTAGACTGTATTTAAAGGTTACAAATTGTTCAGTGATGCATGTTTTGAGACTAGAAAGACTTCACAAAAGGTTGAAAAACATAGTTGAGCTTTGTGCGTCCGTTACCATGGAGACATGGCCTTTCAGGGGGGTGACAACGTTCATTTTAGGGGTTTTCCACCAAAAAATTATGATTTCCTTTGTTTTCCCTCGGCATATTTGATGTTTTTTATGCAAATCAAATAAGTACATCTTGTTTCAATATTTTCGACAATTTTGATTCTATTTCATTGACATGATTGGCTTAAAAAAGAAAATAGCACTTGCTCCAGTTTTATTTATAGATCAGTGACTTGATGTTTTTGATGTGAAAAGGTAAAGTTCTAGCGTGAGTATTTACTTTATTTTTTATTGTTTATAACGTATAAATAGTGAAATCTATTTTTAAAACATTATCCTTTTACAAACCCTGTATATACTTAAGACAAACTGAATGTTTTAAAGCTTTTAAAAACCTTTTTTAATTAAAGTGGCGAAAATTAATATAAAATTTAACATGGCGGCTATGCAACATGCCACTGAAAGCTATACGAGTTGTACTATTTAAATTCGATTATTTTTGGCAATACATGCTTTAGATATCGATCCCACTTACATTATCAACTCGTTGCTAATGACACCTGCTATTTATTTAGAAACAAAGGCAGTTTTGTTTAACTCATTAGTCACTACGACAGGCGCTATTGTTTACATGGCTATATATAGCCATATGACTTTGCTTCATAACTTCGGTTCAGCGCATGCTATAGAAATGGAAATAACACCATTCGATTCAGTATGAAAATTCTAGTTAAATATGCTAGATTTATGTATTTACAACACAATACACGCGATTTATAGCCGCTTACCCCTGCAGCATGCTTCCCACGTGCTTAAGACAAGAGAGGCGCGTGATATGGCCAAATATGATCAGGTGACGGGCACGCGGAGTCAAAGTCCACAAATATTGAAAATTTAAAAAACAATACTTCCACTTGGCCTATACAAACGAAATTTTCTACATGAAAGCCCCTGAATATGAGCTTTAAAATGTTCTGATATACCTCGGCGAAATTCCGTAAACTTTTTGAGAAATTCAAGTTTTCTTCCAAATTAAATGAGGTAAATAATGGACAATTTTAGATTCAATGTTCTATATTTTTGTTTCTGTAATGTTTTTTACGGCACTACAAACCCCTCGTTACAAAGGTCATATTGTAAGGATTTCAAAGGTGTTTGTCTTTTTTCCCGGGCGTAAATACTGGCAGAGAAAATCAAATTTAAAGACGCGCGACAGTAAATGCGTGAAATTGGTGTCTGTCGGTAAAGAGTTAAAGGTTCTTTTTTGTGCTTAGAAAAAATGAGCACTAATAGAAAAAGAGAGAAAGAAACCAACCTCGTATGCGTAGTCCATTATGCAGACCAAACTTCGTACAGCACTGTCAAAGAGTTGTCCGATGTAAATAAAGAAAAAATCGTTCAGGCGAAGAGAAAAAGAACTGACATAGGAGGATCTCATTCACATGCAGATCAATGCTCGACAATACCCGAAAACTTCGAAAGTGGGGAACATGGCGTTCATTTGGAGCCTTGTTATAAACGGTATTAAAACCTTTGTATACATGTATGTTTATCAAAAGGACGCAGCTCAACTGTTGCTGTTTGTTGTTTGTCTAGCTTAATTATAATATCCTAAATCCTTTTACACTTTGCATATTTTCACCCCTATTGTTTCAGATTTACTGGAATACTTGGAAACAAGAAGTTTAAACTTTCCACCGAGGACGGCCAAGCTAGCAGCAGCAAAATTCGGTCTTCAGTGAGAGTAAGTACCGGAACACTTTCAACGATTGTTTACGGAGATGAATGCCAATTCTGTGGGGAAAATCGTGTCCAGCATGGGGGAAAGAAAGTTGTACCGGTAACAATCGTTATGTGAACAGCAGAAAGTTCCATTAAAGGTATCGCGAGAGATAAACATCCTGGCCTTTATGGAAGAATTAAAGACGAGGACCTGATCGCAAAAGAATTCCGATACCACAGTCACTGCTATAGGAACTTCACAAGAGGTGAAATTGCCTACGACAAGAAAGGAACATATGAGACGGGAGATTTTGACGCTGTCAGTGAGTTCATTACAACAGAGGTTATCGAAAGAGGTAGAGTCGTCTCTCTCAACGAAATTCATTCCATGTATGGGTTGCAAGTGGATAAAAAAAGATATGCAAACCTACTGAAACAGCGAATCAATGCGAAGTTTAAGGAGCGGATAATAATCTTATCACCACAAAACTGCTCAGGGCCAGAATATATTGCCAGTAAGGATATCAACAAAGACAGTTTACACCATCGTCAAGACACCATTCAGGCAGCTGCCTCCTATCTGAGAGAGGATATCACCACACATGCAGAGAATCTTCAAGAAATAATATGGCCACCAACGATCGAGCAGCTCTCTACTGAAGAACGAAAACCTCCCGAATCTGTCAGAAATTTCTTTGAATCCGCTCTTAGTCAACCAGGGCGTTGTGACAACATCAATGTTTCACGTTTGGTAGATTCTTTCAGCCAAGACCTTGTTCATGGAGTTACCAAAGGTAAAACCATCATGGAAAAGCACTTCCTGATTGGCCTCGGAGTTCATAACTTGACTGGTCAAAGGAATGTTGTTGAAATACTAAGTAAGTTTGGACATAGTGTTAGTTACACAATGGCAAGTGAGATCTTGACTGCTAATGCTGAGAGCTGTTTAGAAAAGTCTAAATTAGTTCACTTCTTCCATTGCATCCCTCAAGAGCTGGCGAGATTGTTCTTAGTCATTTCTGGGTTGACAATTTTGATTTGGCTACCGACAAGCAGTATGGTGGTGGTGAAATTAACATTACAACTTTGATGGCATTTCAAGAGGGGAGAACTTTGGAGGCTCACAATTTTCATATACATGTGCCAAGAAAAGCCTCACGTAGAATAAGCAGTGAAGATCCAGACCCTATACCAAAAAAAGTTGACAATCAAATCCTACCACCAACATGCAGCATGGAAATCGTCCCAGAGCAATTTATTTTTGATGACAGAAAGTTTATGACATTCTATTTTGCTTGGATAATTGCCCGGAGGGACAGCAGTTCTGATCAAGTCATTCCAATATTCAGCGGTTTCATGACGAATGCTCGTAAGACAACAGATCCGATAGTAATAAAAACAGTGGAAACCTATCTGCCGCCAATCAATTCAAAGGTAAGCTTAATCTCACCTTATATCAGCGTTTCCAACGTTAATTTTAGAGTTTTCATAATTTTTTTGAGAATTGCATGCATTTTAAGTCACTTGACCACGATCAAATATGATGTGTTCTGTATCATGCAAGTACTTAAAAATGTTGCAAGAATAGGACTTATTTCAAGTAACTATTAACCTCTCTTACTTTAAAGGTGAACGACATCAAGACGATCAACCAATATCTCGAATTTTTGATGGGTTTGTCGGAAGAAGCCAATATGCCATACCTGAACATAACGCTTGATGTTGGTGCAGCAATGAATGCGTATAAATTTATATAGACTCACACAGAACAATACAGGAATGTGTGTGTTCACCTTGGCATGTTCCACTTCATGAAGGAAAATTTTAAGGTAATGTATATTCTTGATTAGTATTTAAAGTGTACAATTTGATTTGAGCACTTTACCTGAAACTACAGTACGAGTTCTGTATTTTAAACATAAAGAAATAAATTCTCCCAATCTTACATTAGGTGATAGGATCACTAGTGGCTAGCTCTGGATTTGAAGACATCATTTTTCAGTCCGGTGTTTGCACGTCTGGCAGCTTGCAAGGAGTGTTGGCAGGTTCTCACTACAACCGTGGATGGACTGTTCACAATGCCTTTTCTGAGGCATTAGAACGGTTGCTACTTCAACGTTTCATGTATGAGAAATCAGCAACGATTCCAGATAGTTTCTACGAGTTGATTGACCTGGACACAGTAAAGCTACAATCCTTGGAGAATGACGCATCAATTGCTTTCACTGTGGAATATGAGAGATACAGATCAAGTGTTCGCCAGGGGAGTGCAGGGAAAACAGCACAGTTCTGGATGATTTATCTAGACCTAATGCAAGCTCAATGTATGGCGCATGTTGGAGTTCAAGAGAATAATGTTGATATGATGATTAATGCGTGGTTGAAACTATTACCCATGTATTTTGCACTGAACAAGATAAATTACGCACAATATGGTTCCTACTATGTATATACGCTGATAAACATGGAACACTTGTATCCTGGTTTGAGAAACCTCATTGATAAAGAAGGATTATCAGTTCAAGCACAAGACTCGTATCCGTTGCGGACATCGATAGATCAAAGGGGCGAGCAGACGATAAATCGTGATGCAAAAACTAGTGGTAAGTTATTTGACATAACCTCAGAATGTATCAATTCATGCTCATAATATTACCATAAAGGCCACAAGGGCGATAAAGTTTGATCCTATGGTTTGATTAAAAAATTAAAAGTCTGAATATACCGTTCCATATGTATTCAACAGGATTCCGTCTTAAGGCGGATTTCCAGTCCTCGCAGCTCGCTGCGAGTGCTTACATCTAATTAAAATTAACTGTTTAGCATTGTGATTGGATGAAAGTGCTCATGCATGCACTCGCAGCGAGCTGCGAGGAGCTTCGTGCGAGGACTGGAAATCCGCCTCTAGACCCGTAATATGTTTAAAAATAATTTACCAGTTTCCAAATTATCATTCAATAGGTGGTGTACGAAATTTTGCGTCAAATAGTAACGCAATCCGTAAATGGTGCCTAAATCGAGCGGAGCAGTCAAAGAACACAGGAAAATTAAAGGAGAAAGCTGGAACATCTACAACGACAAATAGTCACAGCTGCTTGCGACCATCAAAGATTTTGCAGTCTGATAAAGCTGTTTGTGAAATCATGAGAGTATTGACAGAAGAGTATATTAACCCGTTTGACGTGGTTATTGAGGAAACTGAACTTTTTAATTTGAGTTCTGGTGTTCCCTTGCTTTGTACTGATGTATTAAACTGCTCGGAAATTGGTCAATTGAAATTTGAGAAATTTACAAAGGAGAGCATAAGTGGTAAGCTAAAACCTTTCCACGATCCTATCCAGAAAACCAAAATTACCATGTTTAAGGATATGACGAAATCGACAAAGGTGGATAACAATGGTAAATCAGCGGTTATTGAGGCAAATAGAAACATCCTAGGTAAATTGCTGGCAATTTCAGCCAAACACGAAAAGAGTATTGATTTTGAAGTGGCTCTTTCCTACCCGCTCTCAACCACACCACTATCCCTTTCAAATCCAGATGGATCTCGTCGGGTGACACAAAAAAGTAAGTTTCTTGAGGTGCTATCATCGTTCCAAGATGAGCCTGGGGCCCAGACAGAGGTTGTTGATGCAGATGTATTTGTGATAGATTTCATTGCTCAAGTCAGAATTATCACCAAGGCGGTTCCCGATACCTACGAGGAGTTAGCTATCAACCTTCTTCAGTCAATCCCTAAAGGTTACGTGCGCGTTGATTTGGTTGCTGACACGTATCACAGGGCTAGTATCAAAACAGCTGAAAGGAACAAAAGAGTGGCGTCCAAGGTTATTATAAAGTCGGAGAAATCAAAGATTCCCCGAAACTTCAAAGCGTTCATGATGAATAGTGAAAACAAATGCCGCCTAATCGACATAATTTTTGACTTCATCATCAAGGAAAAAGCCCGTTGCCTGCAAATTCTGAGAGCTAACAAAATTCTTCTTTCAAGAGATGGTGAATGTCACGAAGTTACATCATCAGCAGTGAATCGCTTGGATCATTTAGCAAGCAATCAGGAGGAAGCTGACACTAAAGTAATTTTACACACTCTCGACGCACTAGAAAAGCACGACTCAAAAATTCATTTGAGATCACCATCAGCTGACACTGACATACTTGTGCTATGCATTGCTTTAATCCAAAAACCAGAAAGAGTATATTACGATTATGGTGTTGGTAAGAATAGAAAATCTATTTGCCTTAATGATTATCAAGTCCCACCTGACGAGCGAGAAGCACTTATTGGTTTTCACGCTGTGACGGGAAACGATTATACCTCAGCCTTCTTTGGGAAAGGGAAAAACAAGTGCTGGAAGATTATGAAAGGCAAACAGGAATTCGTTACTGCATTCCAAGAAATCGGAAATGGTTGGGAACTTTCGGAAAATTTGATTGATTCCTTTGAAAATTTTGTATGTAAGCTGTACGGGAGTAAGAAGATTCAAGTAAACGATGCCCGTTACGAGTTATTTCAGAAAAAGTACATGAAGGAGAATAAAGTCATTGATCTATCACTATTACCACCATGTCGATCCTCACTAATTCTTCACTTAAATCGCTGTAATTATGTGGCTTGCATGTGGAAAAGTTCCGCCGTAGCAAATATCACGTATCCATCTCCAAGTCAACATGGTTGGACTGGCGATTTCGAAATTAATTGGCATGACGAAGTTTTTCCAACAGATTTGGAAATGTTACTTTTGGACAATACCGATAGTGAGGAAGAATATGAAGTTGGAACAGACGAAGAAAGTGGACACAGTGATGACAATTTTTAATGTTTTCGGAATTTCCGCGTCTTACTTTTTAAGGTGCATTAAGAAGTACAAATGGTATAAATCATTAACAAGATCCTTACTGCCCATGCTCTCCAATCTTTGATAGATTTGCTTTCGAAAGGCAATTACATGTAATTCTAAAGTATAAATGTTGAACAAACTTGAGATGATTCTGAACAATTAAAAATATGTTTGCCTCTCCCATGTATGGATATCATATACAGAATCAGCATTTGTAGTGCGCAACTTTGCACTACAAATCTGTAGGCAATCTGTTAATAGATTTGAAGAAAATGAACATTTCAATATAAAGCCAAACGTTACCTCATTGCTCTGCAAAAAGAAGTGATTTAGATCTATGCCTCCTGATGAACTAAAGTAGGCAGTTTCCTGTGAATGTTTGGGAAAATAGAATCAAAATTGTCGAAAATATTCAAACAAGATGTACCTATTTGATTTGCATCAAAAACATCAAATATGCCGGGGGAAAACAAAGGAAATCATGGTGGAAAACCCCTAAAATGAACGTTGTCACCCCCCTGAAAGGCCACGTCTCCATGGCAACGGATGCACAAAGCTCAACTTTGTTTTTCAACCTTTTGTGAAGTCTTTCTAGTCTCAAATCATGCATCAATGAACAATTTGTAACCTTTAAATACAGTCTGACGAGTACTTATTGATTCTTTTGATTAAATTAATTTTTTTCATACCCATGGGTTTACCCCCCTGTTCCGAGTGAATGCCACCTCCCCAGACTGAAAACCATCACAATTCTTACACTATAGGCATTGGTCTTTCAGAAAATCACAATAAGAATTTCTGCCTAAAAAGTTCCAAAAATGTCAAAATTTGCCTGTACTAGCTTGTCCTTCCCAAGAGCAGGTGTCTTCGTTTTCTTCATTCCTCTCCGGGCACCTAACTTCTTGATTCTCCAAATATCCTTGAAGAGTCAAGATTCACCTTAGATCTACAGGCAACAGTGGACTCCAATCGTTAGGACAACACCTGTTGTGATGCTCAACCAAGTAGGTTTCGATGCAACTTCTACAAAAAGCATGTCCTTCACGACACATTTGTGGTTCCTCTAAAACGTCTTGGCTAAAAGCAATTAACCAAACGTATATGAATTGAACCATGAAAGGAAATAAAATTATAATGCAAAGTGCATGCATGTTGTTATTAAAATATGATAATCACTTATCAAATTGTACAACACAAGTTATTGTCAATAACAATATTCAAAAAAAAATTCCCTTGGAAAACCCATATTCCTGTATAAATATAAAATGTATATAGTATAAAAAATAAAGAGTGATCTTGCATTGATAGCGATATAGGTTAGTTGAAAAACTTCATTCAGTATGATGCTTTAATTAAATGTAGTGCCCGATGGCAAAGGGAAGCTATGATGACGAATGACATTTAGCAGAATACCCAGAGCAGATGGCTACCAACAATCATGAATTTCCTGCAGACTGCACTATGTGCCAAATAAATTCTACAGCACATACATGCACGCAAGCAAGCAGAAAGTCAGACGAAACATTGTAAAATAAACATGTGAAAGAAGATAATAAGAAATTTAATTAAGATAATAATTCGTTAGGACGTATTTAAGACATTATATTTTTTTAAATTACACTTTCAAAATATAATTTTGCAACCGATATTCCTGTCAGATTGTCATAATGCAGTCGGCATTATTTATTAAACGATTATGACAACAACTAAAGGAAATGCTATGTATAGACATTTAGTTCATGACAGCACCCATGTAATTTTTTGCTAGACAGTTAGCTACCAAAGCATATTGGGATTATGTGAAAAATAAGTTCGGCAAGTATCGAGTGAAAGATAAACGTCAATGTTCGGTTTTTCAGGCATGTTATATGGTATACTCTTCTCCTATTTTAAACAAAGTGAGATCATGCATGTGAATTACAATGAAGATTAGTTCACCAAATTATTATGTACATGCATGCCATGTTGCTTCTAAAGGACGTTTTTAAAAATTTTGCCTTAAAATTGAAAACATTTCATTTCATGACATTAGCATAATTCGATACCAATCGCTCATTTAAATCGTGTTCAAGTACATAGACTATATGGCAACACAAAGGGCAATTTGTCCTTTGGATTTGTTGGCAGTGTTATACATTTAGTTTTATACTAATATCTTATTTTCAAATAATCGTCAAATGAAGAAGTAAGCTATGAGCACTCATTTTATCCTTTATATTAATTGTTTTATTTATCCAAACCAATATGCAGCTACATATGATGTACAGGTATGCATGTCTCATGCTAAGAGCACCATTAGTCTTTACATCTCACTTATTATTGTGAAATTCTGCATGCATGTTTTATTGCCAAAATTAAAATGCCTATTAAAATAGCATGTATTGAAACTATGAACAGTATTTTAAAGTATCAAACAAATGTATATAGGTTATCTAAATGTATGTCAGTACGTGAATGTAGATATCATGCATGCAGTGCACATATGATATGCGCCAAAAATGTTAGTATTCTATAACATATTTTCGTTAAACTTGTTTTTATCTTACCATATATGTGTGCATAACTTGTCAAAGTTTTATATGTCATTGCATTTTAAAACAGAAATTGGTGTGGTACAGCCAGCTATAGCAAACCATTCATAAGCTATATAGGCCTATAGCTACATCGTTACACATAACATCATGCATAATAACACATAACCAATCTATTCCAGTACTCGCGCAGAAATTAATATAAAATCGCTTGCATGTGCTGTGAAACATGCCGTGAGTGTGAATGCCGAGAAGGCATGCATGCAAGTGGTATTTCCTGACAGAACCACTCAAACAGACCATCATACGTATCTGTTTTTCCTACGCTCGATAGACTACCAATCATGCATGTAATGTCATTTTAGTATCGACATGCAAATACATTTCTTGTTTATTGATGGCTATATAGATGGGGTATCAACAAACTACGAATATTAATTTCCTTTTGAAAACTCAACATTTATTATAAGCAATACTGATCATCATACATAAGATGTAGCCTTTATACCTATATAACCTTTTTTTTAAAGTAAAGCAGGTTTTAACTTAGGGAAAGTACATTTATTATGCCGAGGGGGGGGGATGAAGATGTCTTGAAAAAAGCTCATATTTTTACAGGGCCCCTGTTGAGATTATTGGTAAATTCTCGATGCCCCCCCTCCAAGTTTTTAAAATTTTCAATGCCCCCCCCGTACAGAATTCGGAATCGAAGGAGTACAATCCGGAATTGTCTCTTATCATAGATACAATTTGCAGTTCCTCAAGATGTCTGGTATACTCAAGCATGTGCTTCTCCTCAACAAAAATACCGACCTGCTGCTTCTTTCACCTTACTAGTGCCAGATGAAATGGCACCGTCTTTAAAAAAACATTTTAGATTGGCTCTAGGCGCGAAATTATTAACAGGTTGTTGTTGTCCGTCATTCAGCGTAGTCGAAGTCTTGAACACATTCATGTAGTGACCAGGATTTCCTAGATCAGGGTAATGTCATGGAACCTTAGGGAATGTCGCCCCCACCCAACATCTCCTGGCATCTGTTGCAGATGTCTTTGCATGTCTGTCAAAAATGCATGTAAAAGTGCCAGTATGCTTCAATTTCTTTAATTTTCATCCTGTTTGTACTAAATATCCCATAAATATAGAACATATCATTCTTACAAATCGTATGCTTTTTTGTTTTTGGAACTGCTACTTTTTGGAAATTACTTCACAAACCTGGCGCCAAAAATTTTTAAATAAGCTATAGGTGATTTCATGTATCCATTTAGAAGAGCAGACTAAAGATATCTTAAAACTGAAATCGGTTTCGAATACAACCATCAGGGACATAGCAAAGCATCTGATGTTTGGGGGGGGTTGTTGGAGGATTATACATGTAATAATTATACGTGTAATAATTGATTGGCACTCTCATACTAAGTTTTGGGAGAAAGGGGGGGTCTCCCCCAGAAAATTTTTACATTTTTGAAACTCTGACTGAATTTCTGGCATTTTCTAAAGCAATTTTGCAAACAAATTTCGTGTAAATTGACTGTATTTTATAAAAATGGTTATCACTTCACAAAAATAATTACTTTATTATGCAAATTTTACCTGAAAATGTCAAAATTTTAACTTGAAGATGCTTGTGATGTTACTCTGAGTGTATATCCACACCGGCCAAGCTTGAAAAATATGCCTGACCACGGTGAGAATCGAACCTACGACCTTTGGAATACTAGCCCAATGCTCTGCCAACTGAGCTATGCGGTCTGGTCGGTTCGAGTATGTGATATTTCGGAACAGAATCTAGTTCCTTTGATATTGTAATAATTTATTTCTTAAGATATATTAATATTAACAGTCTTACAACTTTCCTGTAGTGTCCGGATTTAAAACTATCGATCAACGCTCGTCCACGCCACCTATATTTGCTAACGTCAGTCTCTATAACGTCGGTCTCTATATTCTCTACACTATTCCCCTCTAAATTTAATAGATAACAAAGCTGCAAAAATGCAGTACAATTTAATAGATAACTAAGCTGCAAAAATGCAGTACAGTCCGACATATATGTATAGCTAAAGCTATTCATAGTCCCGTAACCACGCTGGTTTTTTTCTCGTTCGCGCTGGTCTTTCCGGTGGGGCTTGTGACTGTCCCTCGTTTCCTTCTACTGGTTCTCGCAATGTCTCGTCGCTACCGTCTCTCTGATTATCCTGTTCCATTAAACTCAATGGCCCATCCTGTTGTAATTCGTCAGGTATATGTTGTACGTCTTCTTGGACCTCATCAGGTAAATTTTGTCCGTGTTCCTCCCCGTTAATTGCCCGACTTGGTCTACTTTGTCTCAAATTTCTTCTAAAATACCTCACTGTCCACTCATCCTCATCATTTCCTCTGTTGGTTGGGGGTTCCGTTTGCGGGGTTTGGCCACTACAATTCTCCACGTTTTCTTTTCTCGTTTCGGTGGTTTCTTTCGATTGCAGTTTCGTCTCGTTTGGTGGTCGATTAGGTAGACTTTTCAACAGTCGTTCAAAACACGGTTTAAGACGATTGTAATGGACTACTAACCTATTCCTTTTGTTGGCATTTTTCTCGATTCGATACACCACATCTGAAATTTTCTTCACAATCGTATATGGTCCCCGCCACGGCCGTGATAGCTTCAAATTCTTTCCCTTTTTGACAAATGGTACATACAACCATACTTTCTCCCCGACGTTGTACGTCGTATCTTTCGCCTTCGCGTCATAGTAGTCTTTATATCGCTCGCTAGATTTCTTTGTATTTACTCTGGTCAACTCGTATGTTCTTTCAAAACGTTTCCTCAATTTTTCCGCATACTCTGATGTAGTCGGTGGTACTTCTGCTTGAGGGGGCTCAGGTGTCATTAGGTCAACTGGGATTCTTGTTTCTCTTCCAAACATCAAGAAATGTGGAGAGAACCCTGTTGAGGTTTGCACGGTGGACCGGTACGCCAACAATGCTTGAGGTAAACATCTGTCCCAATCATCTTGACGTTCATTGACCAACTTTGAAAGAATATCTTTCAGAGTCCGGTTCATTCGTTCAACAAGGCCATCACTTTGAGGGTGGTATGGTGTTGTTCGGGTTTTCTTTATCCCAAGAATATCGATTATCTCTTTGAAGACCGCGCTTTCGAAATTTCTCCCCTGGTCCGTATGCAGTCGCTGCATGATTCCATATCTACAAATCCACTCATCCACCAATTTTTGTGCAATGATACGTGCTTCTTGATTTGGAATCGCGTACGCCTCCGGCCATTTCGTGAAATAGTCCACGACCACCAATATATATCGATTACCATCAGGGGTTTTAGGTAGTGGTCCAATGATGTCCATAGCAACACGTTCCATTGGGTATCCCGGTTGATCCAATACCATCGTTTTCTCGACGGTCCATTTCGTTCTGCGCATATCTGACAATTCTTGCAATGCATCTCGACATCTGACTGCCAGTCGCTGCAATAACATCTTCTCTTTATCACTTCTTTTAACCTCTGAGAACCGAGGTGACCCGCGCTGGGAATATCATGAGTCAACTCCAAAACTTCTTTTATTAATTTTCGTTGTAAACAAATTTGAAGATGTCGGTCATTACCATTATCGTTCTCGAAAATACGATACAAAAGTCCATCAACAAGCGTCAATTGATCGAATTTGCTCCAAAGTTTGCCCATTAGAGGACCCATACGTGTTATATCCTCCTTCGGTGGTCGCTTACCGTCTTTCACCCATCCGATCGCGCGACAAATCTCTGGATCTTCGTGTTGATGCAAACTCAGTTCCTTCGCTGTCCAGCGCAGACACCACGGGCTCGTTTCGTCATTACCATTCGATGCGTTACATACGTGGCCACTCTGTACCTCACGAGTATCCTGAGGTATACGTGATACACCATCAGCATTACCATGACTACGTCCAGGTCTATGTTCAATTTCAAAGTCAAAAATGGACAATCTTTCAATCCATCATGCTACTTGTCCTTTAGGTTGCTTAAAATTTCTTATCCACCTCAGTGCATTATGATCAGAACGTGCTCTGAATGGTTTTCCTATTAGATAGGATGCAAAATGTTCCATCGACCATACAAGGGCCAATAGTTCTTTCCTAGTAGTACTATAGTTCCTTTCCGCTTTTGATAAGGACCTGGCGGCATAGGCAATAACCTTTTCGTCTTCTCCATGGCGTTGTGACAACACAGCTCCAATCCCCGTATCACAGGCATCAGTATCAAGAATAAAAGGAATGTCGAGTCTCGGGTAGGTCAGTATTGGGGCCGTTATCAATTTTGTCTTTAGAATGTTGAATGCTTTCTGACAATCGTCGTTCCACTTGAAAACCGTTCCCTTTCGTTCAAGTCTATAAAGTGGTTCGGCAATTCTTGCGTAATCCCGGATGTATTGCCTGTAGTAACCCGTGCAGCCAAGGAACGAACGCAAGTCCGATAGGTTGTTTGGAGTAGGCCATTTCTCCAGGACTTTCACCTTATCGGGATCCGTCGAGATCCCTTCCTTACTAACGACATGTCCTAAAATAACACTCCGCTGTTGGACAAACTCACATTTTCTT
>CACRXK020001252.1:5834-57437 GCA_902702795.2 Paramuricea clavata | reverse complement strand
TGGGGGGGGGGGGGTTACTATTTTTTAGAATTTATGTGAAGGGGGTCATTGATTTTTTTTGTGATGAAGGGGAGGGGAAGGACATTTTGTTTAGTTGTTAATTGAATTTTGCCAGCCCACCCCCGGTCATAAGTAATGAATGGTCCCTTAGCGATGATAGGGGAGGACGGTAAATAACAACAATCCTGAAGGTAGACGAGTTTTCATTTAATAATAATTCCATCAACTCAAATGACTGGTAAGATCTTGTTTTCAACTTCTTAATCTTAAGATTTTGCTTAAAAAGTAAACCAATACCACCCCCACGAGCATACTCCCTTGGGCAATGAATAAATTTGTAACCTTTCGGACAAATATCCCGCGTGATAAAATCACTGGTCTCACCCACTTTTAACCATGTTTCGGTGATAGCTAAAATATCAATCTGTCTATCAACGACATAATCCTTAATCAATAAGGACTTATTGTCGATTGACCTTGGCATTAAGTACTGAAAGGCCGTGGAGTTTCTTGATATTCCGAGTCTTATCGCTAAGGCAACCATCAGTAGAGATGTTAACTTTAACCAGGTTTCTGGCTCATACACGACGATAATTACGAGTGCTTACTCTGTTAGTAACACGGTTTGGGATATTCACAGATATGTTAGGTGGGTTCAGGACAACGTTGTTAAAAGGTTGAAAAACTGAACTCAACATTTCTATAGAATAATCTAGCTTCTGTTTAGCAGTATGGGCATCGAGGCATGACCGAGGTGAATTTGAGAAAGGCAGATTTTGCCGAATTGAATAAACTCTTGAGAAGGTCCAGGATTACGGGATACATTAAAATATATCGTTAGACGCATAACAAACAAACTAGCTGGTAGAGATAAACAGACTATACCGTGCTTAGTACTTTTATAAACGGGAAGCGACCCTCCATATTTGGATGGCAGCAACTCCCACTTGAAACCAATCTGCAGCTGAATAAATTGAGTAAATTCCAAATAACTCCAAGCAGGATAACCATCGTCGAGCAATCTATCAGCATCTCGCAGAAACAATCGTTTAAAACCAGCCCCTTACATTTTGATTGAGTATTGAGCAGGAACAAAACCAAAAATGTAAAATACAATTAACAAATTAATACAGACACGCCTGATCAGAGACACCTTATGTAATAGCCTGCGAATATATGTAACCGAAACGCAAATCTCGATTTCAACGCATGATTGTTCACAACAAGTCTGCAATGTCAAGTTGGAAAGAAACTACAAAAACATTTAGGCGCAAAAAATATCGGGATTCTGAGAGAGGTCCAGAATGATCTGAAAGATTATGCGGGACATCCATAAAAATAAAATGCGCATTTTGAATTTGAATGTTCCTATCTCCAGTCCACGTCCCAATGATGTGAGACTCGTCTATAACAAATTCAACCAAACGATTACCCAAATAACAACTTGAATATTTTAAAGCGTCAACTGAACACTTGTCCCAACCAAATATCGAATGAAATATCACCGATTTTATGTCCTCTATGTTCGGCTCGTCACTAACGGCGCAACCGAGCTCATATCAAGGTCCTCAGCTTCTTCCATTTGTCCTCAGCATGAGGAACCTTGTCCCCAGCGTGAGGAACCTTGTCCTCACCGTGAAAAACATTGTCCTCAGCATGAGGAACCTTGCCTCAGCGTGAGGAACCTTGTCCTCAGGGTGAGGAACCTGGTCCTCAGGGTGAGGAAACTTGTCCTCAGCGTGAGGAGCCCCCTCCTCAGCGTGAGCAGCCTTGTCCTTAGCGTGAGGAACCTTGTCTTCAGTGCCAGGAACGTTCTCCTCAGCGCTAGGAACCTTGTCCTCAGCGTGAGGAACCTTCTCCTCAGTGTGAGGAACCTCGTCCTCAGCGTGAGCAACCTTGTCCTCACGGTGAGGAACCTTGTCCTCAGAGTCAGGAAACTTGTCCTCAGGGTGAGAAACCTTGTCCTCAGCGTGAGGAGCCATGTCCTCAGCCTGAGGAGCCTTGTCCTCAGCGTGAGGAACCTTGTCCTCAGGGTGAGGAATCTTGTCCTCAGGGTGAGGAATCTTGTCCTCAGAGTCAGGAACCTTATCCTCATGCAGAGTCAGAAACCTCGTCCTCAGCGTGAGAAACCTTGTCTTCAGCGTGAGGAATCTTGTCCTCAGCGTGTGGAGCCTTGTCCTCAGCGTGAGGAACCTTGTCCCCAGGGTGAGGAACTTTGTCCTCAGAGTCAGGAACCTTGTCCTCATGGTGAGGAACCTTCTCCTCAGGGTGAGGAACCTTGTCCTCAGGGTGAGGAGACTTGTCCTCACCGTTAGGAACCTTGTCCTCAGCGGAAGAAACCTTTTCCTCAGCGTGAGGAACCTTGTTCTAAGGTTGAGGAACCTTCTCAACAGAGTCGGAGCCTTGTCCTCAGGGTGAGGAACCTTGCCCTCAGCGTGAGCGGCCTTTTCCTCACCTCGAGGAGCCTTGTCCTTAGCGTGAGCAGCCTTGTCCTCAGCTCGAGAAGCCTTCTCCTTAGAGTGAGGAACCTGGTCCTCAGCGTGAGGAGCCTTGGCCTCAGAGTGAGAAGCCTTGCCCTCAGCGTGACTAGCCTTGTCCTCAGCGTGAGGAACCTTGTCCTCAGCGCGAGGAACCTTGTCCCCAGGGTGAGGAACCTTGTCATCAGGGTGAAGAATCTTGTCCTCAGCGTGAGGAATCTTGTTTTCAGAGTGTGGAACCTTGTCCTCAGCGTGAGGAAACTTGTCCTCAGGGTGAGGAACCTTGTCCTCAGGGCGAGGAACCTTGTCCTCAGGGTGAAGATCCTTGTCCTCAGTGTGAGGAACCTTCTCCTCACGGTGAGGAACCTTCTCGTCCGAGTCAG
Organism: Paramuricea clavata; assembly: GCA_902702795.2. Taxonomy (NCBI): domain Eukaryota; kingdom Metazoa; phylum Cnidaria; class Anthozoa; order Malacalcyonacea; family Plexauridae; genus Paramuricea; species Paramuricea clavata. The sequence goes on along the minus strand of CACRXK020001252.1, from coordinate 54,577 downwards.
GAGCCTTGTCCGCACCGTGAGAAACCCTGTCCTCGGCGTGAGGAACCTTGTCCTCAGGGTGAGCAGCCTTGTCCTCAGAGTGAAGAACCTTGTCCTCAGCGTGAGGAACCTTGTCCTCGCGGTGAGGAACCTTGTCCTCAAAGTCAGGAACCTTGTCCTCACGGTGAGAACCATTGTCCTCAGAGTCAGGAACCTTGTCCTCAGGGTGGGGAACCTTGTCCTCAGCGAGATGAGCCCTGTCCTCCGCGTGAGAAGCATTGTCCTCAGCGTGAGGAACCTTGTCCTCAGTGTGTGGAACTTCGTCCTCAGAGTGAAGAACCTTGTCCTCAGCGTGAAAAACCTTGTCCTCACCGTCAGGAACCTTGTCCTCAGAGTCAGGAAAATTGTCCTCAGCGTGAGGAACCTTGTCCTCAGCTCGAGGAACCTTGTCCTCACGGTGAGAACCCTTGTCCTCAGAGTCAGGAACTTAGTCTTCAGGGTGAGGAACCTTGTCCTCTGCGACGGGAGCCCTGTTCTCAGCGTGAGGACCCTTGTCCTCAGCGTCAGGAACTTTGTCCTCAGCGTGATAAACCTTGTCCTCAGAGTCAGGAACCTTGTCCTCGGGATCAGCAACCTTGTACTCAGGGTGAGGAACCTGGACCTCAGGGTGAAGAATCTTGTCCTCAGCGTGAGGAATCTTGTTTTCAGAGTGTGGAACCTTGTCCTCAGCGTGAGGAACCTTGTCCTCAGCGTGAGGAACCTTGTGCTTAAGGTGAGGAACCTTGTCCTCGGGGTGAAGATCCTTGTCCTCAGCGTGAGGAACCTTCTCCTCACGTTGAGGAACCTTGTCATCCGTGTCAGGAACCTTCTCCTCAGCGTCAGAGACCCGGTCCTCGGCGTGAGGAAACTTGTCCTCAGTGTGAGGAACCTTGTCCTTACGGTGAGAACCCTTCTCCTCAGAGTCAGGAACCTAGTCCTCAGGGTGAGGAACCTTGTCCTCGAATAGATGAGCCCTATTCTCAGCGTGAGGAGCCTTGTCCTCAGCGTGAGGAACCTTGTCCTCAGGGTGAGGAACTTTGTCCTCAGAGTGAAGAACCTTGTCCTCAGCGTGAGGAGCCCTGTCCTCAGGCTGAGGAGTATTGTCCTCAACGTGAGGAACCTTGTTCTCAGCGTGAGGCACCTTGTCCTCAGCGTGAGGAACCTTCTTCTCAGCGTGAGGAACCTTGTCCTCAGGGTGAAGAATCTTGTCCTCAGCGTGAGGAATCTTGTTTTCAGAGTGTCGAACTTTGTCCTCAGCGTGAGGAACCTTGTCCTCAGCGTGAGGAACCTTGTCCTCAGGGTGAGGAACCTTGTCCTCAGCGTGAGGGGCCTTGTCCTCAGCCTGAGGAGCCCTGTCCTCAGCGTGAGGACCCTTGAACACACGGTGAGGAACCTTGTCCTCAGAGTCAGGAACCTTGTCCACAGGGTGAGGAACCTTGTCCACAGCGTGAGGAGCCTTGTCCACAGCGTGAGGAGCCTTATCCTCACCGTAAGGAACCTTTGCTTCATCGTGAGGAACCTTGTCCTCAGGGTGAGGAGCCTTGTCCTCAGGGTGAGGACCCTTGTCCTCAGAGTCAGGAACCTTGTCCTCAGGGTGAGGTACCTATTCCTCAGCGTGAGGAACCTTGTCCTCAGGGTGAGGAACCTTGACCTCAGAGTCAGGAACCTTGTCCTCATGGTGAGGAGCCTTGTCCACAGCGTGAGGAGCCTTGTCCTTAGCGTGAGGAGGCTTCTCCTCAGGGTGAGGAACCTTGTCCTCAGGGTGAGGAGCCTTGTCCTCGGGGTGAGGAACCTTGTCCTCAGCGTGAGGAACTTTGTCCTCAGCGTGAGGAACCTTGTCCACAGGGTGAGGAGCCTTGTCCTCAACGTGAGGAACCTTGTCCTCAGGGTGAGGAATCTTGTCCACAGCGTGAGGAACCTTGTCCTCAGTGTGAGGAGCCTTGCCCTCAGTGTAAGGAACCTTGTCCTCAGAGTCAGGACCTTGTCCTCATGGTGAGGAACCTTGTCCTCATGGTGAAGAACCTTGTCCTCAGGGTGAGGAGCCTTGTCCTCAGCGTTAGGAACCTTGTCCTCAGAGTCAGGAACCTTGTCCTCATGTAGAGTCAGGAACCTTGTCCTCATGTAGAGTCAGGAACCTTGTCCTGAGCGTGAGGAACCTTGTCCTCATCGTGAGGAACTTTGTCCTCAGGGTGGGGAACCTTGTCCTCAGGGTGAGTACCCTTGTCCTCAGAGTGAGGAACCTTGTCCTCAGGCTGAGGAACCTTGTCCTCAGCGTGAGGAACCTTGTCCTCAGGGTGAGGAACCTTGTCCACAGCGTGAGGAGCCTTGTCCTTAGCGTGAGGAGGCTTCTCCTCAGGGTGAGGAACCTTGTCCTCAGGGTGAGGAGCCTTGTCCTCGGGGTGAGGAACCTTGTCCTCAGCGTGAGGAACCTTGTCCTCAGCGTGAGGAACCTTGTCCACAGGGTGAGGAGCCTTGTCCTCAACGTGAGGAACCTTGTTTTCAGGGTGAGGAATCTTGTCCACAGCGTGAGGAACCTTGTCCTCAGTGTGAGGAGCCTTGTCCTCAGCGTCAGGAACCTTGTCTTCATCGTGAGAACCTTGTCCTCAGGGTGAGGAACCTGGTCCTCAGAGTCAGGAACCTTGTCCTCATGCAGAGTCAGGAACCTGGTCCTCAGCGTGAGGAACCTTGTCCTCAGGGTGAGAAACCTTGTCCACAGAGTCGGAACCTTGTCCTCAGGGTGAGGAACCTTATCCTCAGTGTGAGGAGCCTTGTCCTCAGCGTGAGGAGCCTTGTCCTCAGCGTAAGGAACCTTGTCTTCATCGTGAGGAACCTTGTCCTCCGGGTGAGGAACCTTTTCCTCAGAGTCAGGAACCTTGTCCTCATGGTGAGGAACCTTGTCCTCAGGGTGAGGAACCTTGTCCTCAGGGTGAGGAGCCTTGTCCTCAGCGTGAGGAAACTTGTCCTCAACGTGAGGAACCTTGTCCTAAGGGTGAGGAACCTTCTCAACAAAGTCGGAGCCTTGTCCTCAGGGTGAGGAACATCGCCCTCAGCGTGAGGAGCCTTGTCCTCAGCTCGAGGAGCCTTGTCCTCAGCGTAAGGAACCTTGTCCTCAGCTTGAGGAGCCTTGTCCTCAGGGTGAAGAACCTTGTCCTCACAGTCGAGGAACCTTGTCCTCATCTAGAGTCAGGAACCTTGTCCTCAGCGTGAGAAACCTTGTCCTCAGCGTGAGGAACATTGTCCTCAGCGTGGGGAACCTTGTCCTCAGGATGAGGAACCTTGTCCTCAGCGTGAGGAGCCTTGCCCTCAGGGTGAAGAGCCTTGTCCTTAGCGTGAGGAGCCTTGTCCTCAGCGTGAGGAACCTTGTCCTCACGATGACGAACGTTGTCCTCAGCGTGAGGAACCTTGTCCTCAGGGTGAAGAACCTTGTCCACAGCGTGAGGAGCCTTGTCCACAGCGTGAGGAGCCTTATCCTCAGCGTAAAGAACCTTGTCTTCATCGCGAGGAACTTGTCCTCAGGGTGAGCAACCTTGTCCTCAGCGTGAGGAGCCTTGTCCTCAGCGTGAGGAACCTTGTCCTCAGGGTGAGGAACCTTGTCCTCAGCTTGTGGAACCTTGTCCTCAGGGTGAGGAACCTTGTCAACAGCGTAAGGAGACTTGTCCTCATCGTGAGGAGCCTTGTCCTCAGTGTAAGGAACCTTGTCTTGATCGTGAGGAACCTTGCCCTCAGTGTAAGGAACCTTGTCCTCAGAGTCAGGACCTTGTCCTCATGGTGAGGAACCTTGTCCTCATGGTGAGGAACCTTGTCCTCAGGGTGAGGAGCCTTGTCCTCAGCGTGAGGAACCTTGTCCTCTGAGTCAGGAACCTTGTCCTCATGTAGAGACAGGAACTTTGTCCTCATGTAGAGTCAGTAACCTTGTCCTGAGCGTGAGGAACCTTGTCCTCATCGTGAAAAACCTTGTCCTCAGCGTGAGGAACCTTGTCCTCAGGGTGAGGACCCTTGTCCTCAGGGTGAGGAGTCTTGCCCTCAGGGTGAGGAGCCTTGCCCTTAGCGTGAGGAGCCTTCTCCTCAGGGTGAGGAACCTTGTCCTCAGGGTGAGGAGCCTTGTCCTCAGGGTGAGGAACCTTGTCCTTAGCGTGAGGAGCCTTCTCCTCAGGGTGAGGACCCTTTTCCTCAGGGTGAGGAGCCTTGTCCTCAGTGTGAGGAAACTTGTCCTCAGCGTGAGGAACCTTGTCCTCAGCGTGAGGAACCTTGTCCTCAGCGTGAGGAACCATGTCCTCAACGTGAGGAACCTTGTTCTCAGGGTGAGGAATCTTTTCCACAGCGTGAGGAACCTTGTCCTCAGCTTGAGGAGCCTTGTCCTCAGGGTGAAGAACCTTGTCCTCAGAGTCGGGGAACCTTGTACTCATGTAGAGTCAGGAACCTTGTCCTCAGCGTGAGAAACCTTGTCCTCAGCGTGAGGAACCTTGTCCACAGCGTGAGGAACCTTGTCCACAGCGTGAGGAGCCTTATCCTCAGCGTAAAGAACATTGTCTTCATCGCGAGGAACTTGTCCTCAGGGTGAGCAACCTTGTCCTCAGCGTGAGGAGCCTTGTCCTTAGCGTGAGGAACCTTGTCGTCAGGGTGAGGAACCTTGTCCTCAGCTTGTGGAACCTTGTCCTCAGGGTGAGGAACCTTGTCCACAGCGTAAGGAGCCTTGTCCTCATCGTGAGGAGCCTTGTCCTCAGTGTAAGGAACCTTGTCTTCATCGTGAGGAACCTTGCCCTCAGTGTAAGGAACCTTGTCCTCAGAGTCAGGACCTTGTCCTCATGGTGAGGAACCTTGTCCTCATGGTGAAGAGCCTTGTCCTCAGGGTGAGGAGCCTTGTCCTCAGCGTGAGGAACCTTGTCCTCAGAGTCAGCAACCTTGTCCTCATGTAGAGTCAGGAACCTTGTCCTGAGCGTGAGGAACCTTGTCCTCATCGTGAGGAACCTTGTCCTCAGCGTGAGGAACCTTGTCCTCAGGGTGAGGACTCTTGTCCTCAGGGTGAGGAGTCTTGCCCTCAGGGTGAGGAGCCTTCTCCTTAGCGTGAGGAGCCTTCTCCTCAGTGTGAGGAACCTTGTCCTCAGTGTGAGGAGCCTTGTCCTCAGGGAGAGGAACCTTGTGCTTATGGTGAGGAACCTTGTCTACAGCGTAAGGAGTCTTGTCCTGATCGTGAGGAGCCTTGTCCTCAGTGTAAGGAACCTTGTCTTCATCGTGAGGAACCTTGCCCTCAGTGTAAGGAACCTTGTCCTCAGAGTAAGGACCTTGTCCTCATGGTGAGGAACCTTGTTCTCATGGTGAGGAACCTTGTCCTCAGGGTGAGGAGCCTTGTCCTCAGCGTGAGGAACCTTGTCCTCAGAGTCAGCAACCTTGTCCTCATGTATAGTCAGGAACCTTGTCCTCATGTAGAGTCAGGAACCTTGTCCTCATGGTGAGGAACCTTGTCCTCATCGTGAGGAACCTTGTCCTGAGCGTGAGGAACCTTGTCCTCAGGGTGAGGACCCTTGTCCTCAGGGTGAGGAGTCTTCCCTCAGGGTGAGGAGCCTTGTCCTTCGCGTGAGGAGCCTTCTCCTCGGGGTGAGGAACCTTGTCCTCAGGGTGAGGAGCCTTGTCCTCAGCGTGAGGAACCATGTCCTCAGGGTGAGGAGCTTTGTCCTCAACGTGAGGAACCTTGTCCTCAGGGTGAGGAATCTTGTCCACAGCGTGAGGAACCTTGTCCTCAGCGTGAGGAGCCTTGTCCTCAGCGTAAGGAACCTTGTCTTCATCGTGAGAACCTTGTCCTCAGGGTGAGGAACCTGGTCCTCAGAGTCAGGAACCTTGTCGTCATGCAGAGTCAGGAACCTGGTCCTCAGCGTGAGAAACCTTGTCCTCAGGGTGAGGAACCTTCTCCTGAGGGTGAGGAACGTTGTCCTCAGGGTGAGGAGCCTTACCCTCAGGGTGGGGAGCGTTGTCCTTAGCGTGAGGAGCCTTGTCCTCAGGGTGAGGAACCTTGTCCTCAGCCTGAGGAGCCTTGTCCTAAGGGTGAGGAACCTTGTCCTCAGCGTGAGGAACCTTGTCCTCAGCGTGAGGAACCTTGTCCTCAGGGTGAGGAGCCTTGTCCTCAACGTGAGGAACCTTGTCCTCAGGGTGAGGAACCTTGTCCTCAGCGTAAGGAACCTTGTCTTCATCGTGAGGAACGTTGTCCTCAGGGTGAGGAACCTTGTCCTCGGAGTCAGGAACGTTGTCCTCGTGCAGTGTCAGGAACCTTCTGCTCAGCGTGAGAAACCTTGTCCTCAAGGTGTGGAACCTTGTCCTCAGATGAGGAGCCTAGTCCTCAGGGTGAGGAACCTTGTCCTCAGCGTACGAAACCTTGTCCTGAGCGTGAGGAATCTTGTCCTCAGCGTGAGGAACCTTGTCCTAATGGTGAGGAACCTTGTCGTCAGGGTGAGGAAGCTTCCCTCAGGGTCAGGAGCCTTGTCGTTAGCGTGAGGAGCCTTGTCTTCAGGGTGAGGAACCTTGTCCTAAGGGTGGGGAGCCTTGTTCTCAGGGTGAGGAACCTTGTCATCAGCGTGAGGAACCGTGTGCTCAGCGTGAGGAACCTTGTCTTCAGGGTGAGACACCTTGTCCACAGAGTCGGAACCTTGTCCTCAGGGTGAGGAACCTTTTCCTCAGCGTGAGTTGCCTTGTCCTCAGCGTGAGGAGCCTTGTCCTCAGCGTAAGGAACCTTGTCTTCATCGTGAGGAACCTTGTCCTCTGGGTGAGGAACCTTGTCCTCAGAGTCAGGAACCTTGTCCTCATGGTGAGGAACCTTGTCCTCAGGGTGAGGAACCTTGTCCTCAGGGTGAGGAGCCTTGTGCTCAGCGTGAGGAACCTTGTCCTCAGCGGAAGAAACCTTGTCCTCAGCGTGAGGAACCTTGTCGTCAGGGTGAGAAACCTTCTCAACAGAGTCGGAGCCTTGTCCTCAGGGTGAGGAACCTTGCCCTCAGCGTGAGGAGCCTTGTCCTCAGCTCGAGGAGCCTTGTCCTCACGCTGAGGACAAGGTTTCTCACGCTGAGGACAAGGTCCCTCACGGTGAGGACAAGGTTCCTCACGCTGAGGACAAGGCACCTCACGCTGAGGACAAGGTTCCTCACCCTGAGGACAACGTTCCTCACGCTGAGGACAAGGTTCCTCACGCTGAGGTCAAGGTTCCTCACCCTTAGGACAAGGCTCCTCAGGCTGAGGACAAGGTTCCTCACCCTGAGGACAAGGTTCCTCACGCTAAGGACAAGGGTCCCCACCCTGAGGGTAAGGCTCCTCACCCTGAGGACAACGTTCCTCACCCTGAGGACAAGGTTCCTCACCCTTAGGACAAGGTTCCTCACCCTGAGGACAAGGTTTCTCACGCTGAGGACCAGGTTCCTGACTCTGCATGACGACAAGGTTCCTGACTCTGAGAACCAGGTTCCTCACCCTTAGGACAAGGCTCCTCAGGCTGAGGACAAGGTTCCTTACGCTGAGGACAAGGCTCCTCACGCTGATGACAAGGTTGCTCACGCTGTCGACAAGATTTCTCACCCTGAGGACAAGGTACCTCACGTTGAGGACAAAGCTCCTCACCCTGAGGACATGGTTCCTCACACTGAGGACAAGGTTCCTCACGCTGAGGACAAGGTTCCTCACCCTGAGGACAAGGCTCCACACCCTGAGGACAAGGTTCCTCACCCTGAGGGGAAGGCTCCTCACACTAAGGACAAGGCCAATAATATATAAATAATAATCCGGAGCCAGGAACGTTGTTCTCGTGCAGTGTCAGGACCTTCTCCTCAGCGTGAGAAACCTTGTCCTCAAGGTGAGGAACCTTGTCCTCAGATGAGGAGCCTAGTCCTCAGGGTGAGGAACCTTGTCCTCAGCGTACGAAACCTTGTCCTGAGCGTGAGGAATCTTGTGCTCAGCGTGAGGAACTTTGTCCTAATGGTGAGGAACCTTGTCTTCAGGGTGAGGAAGCTTGCCCTCAGGGTCAGGAGCCTTGTCCTTAGCGTGAGGAGCCTTGTCTTCAGGGTGAGGAACCTTGTCCTAAGGGTGAGGAGCCTTGTTCTCAGGGTGAGGAACCTTGTCATCAGCGTGAGGAACCGTGTGCTCAGCGTGAGGAACCTTGTCTTCAGGGTGAGAAACCTTGTCCACAGAGTCGGAACCTTGTCCTCAGGGTGAGGAACCTTTTCCTCAGCGTGAGTTGCCTTGTCCTCAGAGTGAGGAGCCTTGTCCTCAGCGTAAGGAACCTTGTCTTCATCGTGAGGAACCTTGTCTTCTGGGTGAGGAACCTTGTCCTCAGAGTCAGGAACCTTGTCCTCATGGTGAGGAACCTTGTCCTCAGGGTGAGGAACCTTGTCCTCAGGGTAAGGAGCCTTGTCCTCAGCGTGAGGAACCTTGTCCTCAGGGTGAGGAACCTTGTCCTCAGCGTAATGAACCTTGTCTTCATCGTGAGGAACCTTGTCCTCTGGGTGAGGAACCTTGTCCTCAGAGTCAGGAACCTTGTCCTCATGGTGAGGAACCTTGTCCTCAGGGTGAGAAACCTTGTCCTCAGGGTGAGGAGCCTTGTCCTCATCGTGAGGAACCTTGTCCTCAGCGGAAGAAACCTTGTCCTCAGCGTGAGGAAACTTGTCCTCAAGGTGAGGAACCTTCTCAACAGAGTCGGGGCCTTGTCCTCAGGGTGAGGAACCTTGCCCTCAGCGTGAGGAGCCTTGTCCTCAGCTCGAGGAGCCTTGTCCTCAGCGTAAGGAACCTTGCCCTCAGCTTGAGGAGCCTTGTCCTCAGGGTGAAGAACCTTGTCCTCAGAGTCGAGGAACCTTGTCCTCATGTAGAGTCAGGAACCTTGTCCTCAGCGTGAGAAACCTTGTACTCAGTGTGAGGAACCTTGTCCTCAGCGTGAGGAACGTTGTCCTCAGGATGAGGAACCTTGTTCTCAGGGTGAGGAGCCTTGCCCTCAGGGTGAGGAGCCTTGTCCTTAGCGTGAGGAGCCTTGTCCTCAGCGTGAGGAACCTTGTCCTCAGGGTGAGGAACCTTGTCCTCAGGATGAGGAACCTTGTCCTCAGGGTGAGGAGCCTTGTCCTCAGCGTGAGAAGCGTTGTCCTCACCGTGAGGAGCCTTGTCCTCAGCGTGAGGTGCCTTGTCCTCAGCGTGAGGAACCTTGTCCTCAGCGTGAGGGACCTTGTCCTCAGCGTGAGAAACCTTGTCCTCAGCGTGAGGAACCATGTCCTCAGCGTGAGGAACCTTGTCCTCAGGACGAGGAACCTTGTCCTCAGGATGAGGAACCTTGTCCTCATGGTGAGGAGCATTGCCCTCAGGGTGAGGAGCCTTGTCCTTAGCGTTAGGAGCCTTGTCCTCAGCTTGAGGAACCTTGTCCTCAGGGTGAGGAACCTTGTCCTCAGAATGAGGAACCTTGTCCTCAGGGTGAGGAGCCTTGTCCTCAGCGTGAGGAGGCTTGTCCTCACCGTGAGGAGCCTTGTCCTCACCGTGAGGAGCTTTGTCCTCAGCGTGAGGAGCCTTGTCCTCAGCGTAAGGAACCTTGTCTTCATCGTGAGAACCTTGTCCTCAGGGTGAGGAACCTGGTCCTCAGAGTCAGGAACCTTGTCGTCATGCAGAGTCAGGAACCTGGTCCTCAGCGTGAGAAACCTTGTCCTCAGGGTGAGGAACCTTCTCCTGAGGGTGAGGAACCTTGTCCTCAGGGTGAGGAACGTTGTCCTCAGGGTGAGGAGCCTTACCCTCAGGTGGGGAGCGTTGTCCTTAGCGTGAGGAGCCTTGTCCTCAGGGTGAGGAACCTTGTCCTCAGCGTGAGGAGCCTTGTCCTCAGCTCGAGGAGCCTTGTCCTCAGCGTAAGGAACCTTGCCCTCAGCTTGAGGAGCCTTGTCCTCAGGGTGAAGAACCTTGTCCTCAGAGTCGAGGAACCTTGTCCTCATGTAGAGTCAGGAACCTTGTCCTCAGCGTGAAAAACCTTGTACTCAGTGTGAGGAACCTTGTCCTCAGCGTGAGGAACGTTGTCCTCAGGATGAGGAACCTTGTTCTCAGGGTGAGTAGCCTTGCCCTCAGGGTGAGGAGCCTTGTCCTTAGCGTGAGGAGCCTTGTCCTCAGCGTGAGGAACCTTGTCCTCAGGGTGAGGAACCTTGTCCTCAGGATGAGGAACCTTGTCCTCAGGGTGAGGAGCCTTGTCCTCAGCGTGAGGAGCGTTGTCCTCACCGTGAGGAGCCTTGTCCTCAGCGTGAGGTGCCTTGTCCTCAGCGTGAGGAACCTTGTCCTCAGCGTGAGGGACCTTGTCCTCAGCGTGAGAAACCTTGTCCTCAGCGTGAGGAACCATGTCCTCAGCGTGAGGAACCTTGTCCTCAGGACGAGGAACCTTGTCCTCAGGATGAGGAACCTTGTCCTCATGGTGAGGAACATTGCCCTCAGGGTGAGGAGCCTTGTCCTTAGCGTTAGGAGCCTTGTCCTCAGCTTGAGGAACCTTGTCCTCAGGGTGAGGAACCTTGTCCTCAGAATGAGGAACCTTGTCCTCAGGGTGAGGAGCCTTGTCCTCAGCGTGAGGAGGCTTGTCCTCACCGTGAGGAGCCTTGTCCTCAGCGTGAGGAGCCTTGTCCTCAGCGTGAGGAACCTTGTCCTCAGCTTGAGGGACCTTGTCGTCAGCGTGAGAAACCTTGTCCTCAGCGTGAGGAACCTTGTCCTCAGCGTGAGGAACCTTGTCCTTTGGTTGAGGAACCTTGTCCTCGTGGTGAGGAGTGTAATCGAAAAAGACGTGAAAGTTAATATTATACTGTTTCGAACCTTACGTTCTGTAAATTTGAAGGCTCCTGTATAGCAGAGTCTTGAATTTGGGCCAGTCTCAAAATTGTATTTTTGGAATCTACGATCAATAGGCGTTCTGTCGAAACCTTATACAGTCATCATTAGGACGTTCGTGGAGATAAAAAGCGGGTTTTTCCAGCCTGTGTAATCGACAAAGACGTCAAAGTTAATATTATGCTATTTGGTACATTTTGTTCTATTGCATTTCAAGGCCCCTTGTAGCAAAAACTTGAATTTGTCACGATCTGAAAATTGTATTTTTGGAATCTACGTTCAAAAAGCTTTCTGGTGATGCATCATTCTTGCACAACAAGACAGTCCGTGTACATAAAAAACAGGTTTTTCCAGCTCTGCATTCGAAAAAGACGTGAAAGTTAATATTATGCTGTTTCGAACCTTATGTCCTATTGAATTTGAAGGCTCCTATAGCAGAGCCTTGAATTTGGGCCAGTCTCAAAATTGTATTTTTGGAATCTACTGTCAATAGGATTTCTGTCGATGCCTTATTCAGGCATCGCTGTGCCGTACGTGGAGATAAAAAGCAGGTTTTTCCAGCTCCGCAATCGAAAAAGACCTGAAAGGTAATATTATGCTATTTCGTACATTTTCTTCTATTGAATTTCAAGGCCCCTTGTAGCAAAAACTTGAATTTGTCACGGTCAGAAAATTGTATATTTGGAATCTACGTTCAATAAGCTAGAAGCCGATGCCTCATTTTTGCATAACAAGACAGTCCGTGTAGATAAAAAGCAGGTTTTTCCAGCTCTGCAATCGAAAAAGACGTGAAAGTTAATATTATGCTGGTTCGAACCTTATGTCCTATTGAATTTGAAGGCTCCTATAGCAGAGCCTTGAATTTGGGCTAGTCTCAAAATTGTATTTTTGGAATCTCCGGTCAATAGGGTTTCTGTCGATGCCTTATTCAGGCATCACTATGCCGTACGTGGAGATAAAAAGCAGGTTTTTCCAGCTGCGCAATCGTAAAAGACCTGAAAGTTAATATTATGCTATTTTGTACATTTTGTTCTATTGAATTTCAAGGCCCCTTGTAGCAAAAACAAGTTTTTGTCACGGTCTGAAAATTGTATTTTTGGAATCTACGTTCAATAAGCTTTCTGTCGATGCTTATTCATGTATAACAAGACAGTTCGGGAACATAAAAAGCAAGTTTTTTCAGCTGTGTAATCGAAAAAGACTCGAAAGTTAATATTATGCTATTTCGAACCTTTATTGAATTTCAAGGCCCCTTGTAGCAAAAACCGGAATTTACGCCGGTCTGATAATTGTATTTTTGGAATCCACGGTCCATAGGCTTTCTGTCGATGGCTCATTCTTGCATAACAAGTGAGCATAAAAAGCAAGTTTTTTCAGCTGTGTAATCGAAAAAGACGCGAAAGTTAATATTATGCTATTTGGAACCTTTTGAGAAATTGAATTTCAATACCTGTTGTAGCAAAACCCGGAAATTACGCCGGTCTGAAAATTGGTTTTTGGAATCCACGTTCGGTAGGCTTTCTGTCGATGCCCCATTCTTGCATAACAAGACAGTCCGTGGACATAAAAAGCAGCTTTTTCCAGCTCTGCAATCGAAAAAGACGTGAAACTTAATATTATGCTGTTTCGAACCTTATGTCCTATTGAATTTGAAGGCTTCTGTTGCAGAGTCTTGAATTTGGGCCAGTCTCAAAATTCTATTTTTGGAATCTACGGTAAATAAGCTTTCTGTGGATGCCTTATTCAGGCATCACTAGGCCGTACGTGGAGATAAAAAGCAGGTTTTTCCAGCTGTGTAATCGAAAATGACGTCAAAGTTTTATAATATTATGCTTTTTCGTACCTTTTGTTCTATTGAATTTCAAGGCCCCTTGTAGCAAAAACTTGAATTTATGCCGGTCTGAAAATTGTGTTTTTGGAATCTACGGTCAATAGTATTTGTGTCGATGCCTCATTCTTGCATAACTAGACAGTCCGTGGACATAAAAAGCAAGTTTTTCCTGCTGTGTATTCGAAAGAGACGTGAAAGTTAATATTATGCTGTTTCAAACCTTTTGTTCTATTGAATTTCAAGGCCCCTTGCAGCAAAAACGTGAATTTACCACGGTCTAAAAATTGTATTTTTGGAATCTACGGTCAATAGGCTTTTTGTAGATGCCTCTTTTTTGCATAACTAGACAGTCCGTGCCCATAAAAAGCACGTTTTTCCCGCTGTGTAATCGAAAGAGACGTGAAAGTTAATACTATGCTGTTTCGATCCTTTTGTTCTATTGAATTTCAAGGCACCTTGCAGCAAAAACTTGAATTTATGCCGGTCTAAAAATTGTATTTTCCAGTGGAATCTACGGTCAATAGTCCTTCTGTCGATGCCTCATTCTTGCATAACTAGACAGTCCGTGGACATAAAAAGCAAGTTTTTCCCGCTGTGCAATCGAAAGAGACGTGAAAGTTAATATTATGCTGTTTCGCACCTTTTGTTCTATTGAATTTCAAGGCCCCTTGTAGCAAAAACGTGAATTTACCACGGTCTAAAAATTGTATTTTTGGAATCTACGGTCAATAGGCTTTCTGTCGATGGCTCTTCCTTGCATAACTAGAGAATCCGTGGACATAAAAAGCAAGTTTTTCCAGCTGTGTAATCGAAAAAGACGTGAAAGTTAATATTATGCTGTTTCGCACCGGATGTTCTATTGAATTTCAAGGCCCCTTGTAGCAAAAACGTGAATTTACCACGGTCTAAAAATTGTATTTTTGGAATCTACGGTCAATAGGCTTTCTGTCGATGGCTCTTCCTTGCATAACTAGAGAATCCGTGGACATAAAAAGCAAGTTTTTCCAGCTGTGTAATCGAAAAAGACGTGAAAGTTAATATTATGCTGTTTCGCACCGGATGTTCTATTGAATTTCAAGGCCCCTTGTAGCAAAAACGTGAATTTACCACGGTCTAAAAATTGTATTTTTGGAATCTACGGTCAATAGGCTTTCTGTCGATGGCTCTTCCTTGCATAACTAGAGAATCCGTGGACATAAAAAGCAAGTTTTTCCAGCTGTGTAATCGAAAAAGACGTGAAAGTTAATATTATGCTGTTTCGCACCGGATGTTCTATTGAATTTCAAGGCCCCTTGTAGCAAAAACGTGAATTTACCACGGTCTAAAAATTGTATTTTTGGAATCTACGGTCAATAGGCTTTCTGTCGATGGCTCTTCCTTGCATAACTAGACAATCCGTGGACATAAAAAGCAAGTTTTTCCAGCTGTGTAATCGAAAAAGAAGTGAAACTTAAGTTAAATTATGCTATTTTGAACCTGATGTTCTATTGAATTTCAAGACCCCTTCTATAGCAAAAGCTTGAATTTACCACGGTCTGAAAATTGTATTTTTGGAAACTACGGTCAATAGCATTTCTGTCGATGCCTCATTCTAGCATAACTAGACAGTCCGTGGACATAAAAAGCAAGTTTTTCTTGCTGTGTAATCGAAAAAGACGTGAAAGTTAATATTATGCTATTTCGGACCTGATGTTTTATTGAATTTCACGGCTGCTTGTAGCAAAAACGTGAATTTGCCACGTTCTGAAAATTGTATTTTTGGAACCTACGGTCAATCGGCTTTCTGTCGATGCCCCATTCTTGCATATAACTAGACAGTCCGTGAACATAAAAAGCAAGTTTTTTCAGCTGTGTAATCGAAAAAGACGTGAAAGTTAATAGTATGCTGTTTCGAACCTGATGTTCTATTGAACTTCAAGGGGGTGTTTGTATTTCGAGTAATGAGTATGAGTAATGAATTTTCGTACTTGCTTTGGAAAGATAAACCATGAAAACATTGACTGTGGTTCCACTCACTCCTTGTCGTGAATATTATGGCCATGTAAACAAGCCTTGGAAATTGATTCTAGTGACAAGCCTTGGATTACTTCCGAAATAAAATCTCTTATTTCCAAGCGGCAAACAGCATGGGCGGCTGGCAATAACCTGATGTTCAGATTCTATCGAAACAAAGTCAATGCACTTTGCAAAAAAGCACGACTAAATTACTACAATAAAAGTATCGCGGGCGTTCAACAGTCCGATTCTCGTAAATGGTGGTCAGCGGTGAAGAATATTGCCGGTCTTCAGTCTTCTAAGAATGTATCTACAATGATGTTTTAAGGTAAATCCTACTCTGATGCCGATTTAGCAAATTTGCTCAACGACAAGTTCGTTGCTGTAGGGTCCTCCTTACCCAATCTAAACTGGCTCCCCCTTCCCACAAATGACATTCCAGATGATTTCTGCATCTCTGTCGAGGAGAATGAAAAGGCCCTATTATCATCTAAACTTCATTCATCTGCTGGTCCCGATGAAATTCCTTCTTGGCTTCTCCGGGAAAACGCTTCCGTGTTGTGTCGACCTTTGTGTTCTATTTTTAATTCATCAGTTCGTGAAGGATTTGTTCCCTCAATATGGAAGGCAGCAAATATTACACCAGTTCAAAAATCTTCGCCTCCTAAAGATGTTGATTCTGACTTCAGACCAATCTCCCTCACACCAATTATCAGCAAGATTCTTGAATCCTTTCCCTACAAATGGCTCCTTGACTCCGTCTCAAAAAAAATTGATTCCTTGCAATTTGGTTCGCTGAAGGGTTCAAGCACTAGTATGGCATTAATCTACATGCTACATAAATGGTTTGAAGCAGCTGACAAACAAGGCAACACTATACGGATTTGTTTACTTGATTTTGCCAAGGCGTTTGATAGATTAGATCATAACATTCTGTTGGAAGAATTGAAAGACATGGAAATTCATCCCGTGTTACTCAACTGGATCGCAAACTTCCTAACAGGCAGACAACAAAGAACCCGTGTTGGTCAGTTCTTTTCTGAGTGGAAGTTTTTAAACGCCGGCGTCCCACAAGGAACGAAGCTTGGCCCACTATTATTTTTGATCATGATAAATGACTTGGCTGTAGTGGATGAAACTGTTAAATTTGTCGATGATACTAGCCTTTGGGAAATAATATCAAACAATTCCCCTTCCCAGTTACCCGCTAACATCATCAGCTGCTCTGAATGGTCATCAGACAATAATATGAAGTTAAATGTATCAAAGACCAAAGAATTGCGTGTCTGCTTTTCTAAGCTTACCCCATCGTTTGCCCCTATTACCATTCGCGGTCAAGAGGTCGACGTCGTTTTCGAGGCCAAACTATTGGGCGTTGTCCTTTCGGACGACCTCAAATGGAACTGCCATATTGACTACATTTGCAAGAAAGCCGCGAAGCGTTTGTACGGTCTGCGCCTTCTTAAAAGAAATGCTTTACCTTCTCAATTCTGATCTCAACCTATTGTACACATATTCGACCAATTGTCGAATATGCTTGTCAGGTGTGGCATTATGGCCTTCCTCATTACCTGAGTGATCAAGTTGAAAAAATACAAAAAAGGGCGTTAAAAATTATTTTCCCTGGAACTATCTATGCTGAATGTTTGCTTAAAGCTAACTTGACGACTCTTTACGACCGTAGAACTGTCCATTGCAAGCGACTTTTTTCGAAGATGTTGGAACCCACTCATAAACTGAATGCCTTAGTACCGCCTAAAAGTCTTCAAACTTATAATCTGAGGTCTTATCCCAACTTATTAGTACCTAGGTGTAGAACTGAACGTTTTTTGAACAGTTTCATTCCTGCTGCGTCTCGTGCTTATAATAATAAGTAAACTTTAGATTATTATCGTTATTTTTATCTAACTTACCTATTTTTACCTGTAAATATAGAATAGATTAAATACCTATGTTCTTATACCCTGTAATTCCAAAGTAATTCAGTTGTTACTGCTAGTTTGGAAATTTATAATAATAATAATAATAATAATAATGTTGATACTGCTGACACTGTAACAGCATTATAATGGACAGCAAGGAGTGAGTGCAGTCAATGTTTTCATGGTTTAGTCCAAAGCAAGTACGAAAATTCATTACTCATTACTCGGTAATACAAACACCCGGCTTCACGCACTTGCAGCACTTTGTCCTATACCACTAGACCATCTCGCTTACACTTGCTTCCCTTTTTATTCTACTTAACTTTTTCTCGTTTCGGGTTGAAAAAATGCTTTTGACACAACCAGGAATCGAACCTAGCTTCGTGCACTTGCAACACTTTGTCCTTACCACTAGACCATCTCGCCTACACTGAAGTAATTATTGGCGATTTTTGGCCTACTTTCAACATTTATGGCCCACGCAAATTGAAGGGGTTAGCCTTTACTTTTTGTCTTTTTTGGCCTATTTTTAGGAAAAAACGCTATAAAATAACAAAAAGTTAAGGGGTTAACCTTAACTTTTTGGCCCTTTTTTCAGAAATAAAGTAATTCCTAAAAATGAGCGAAAATTTAAAAGGACAACCTTAATTTTTTGGCGATTTTTGGCCTATTTTATAGAAATAAATAAACGGTCTAAAATGGACGGAATATAAGAGGTTAGCCTTTACTTTTTTAGCCTTTTTTCCCATTTTTTGCTCCTTTATAGGGGTTATAAACTTTGCCTTTTTTGATATTTTTTTTACATTGCTCAAAACTGGAAAAAACTCGACGAAACATTATTAAGGGGTGTTAGCCTTACCTTTTTGCCATGCATGTTTTGCTCGTTTTTCAGAAATGAAAAAAGTTAAGGGGTTACCCCTGCCTTTTTCACTATTTTTGTGCCGGATTTCAAAAATTGAAAAAAGGCTAAAAATGGAGGGAAGATTAAGGGTTAGGCCTTACCTTTTTCGCTATTTTTTACACATTTCTCAAAAGTGGAAAAAAGGGCTAAAATGAACAAATAGTTAAAGGCACAGTTCAGCCTTTCTAATGATGCATGGTTTTTAAGGCACATTTCAGCCCTTTTAATTGAACTAGGAAAATCAATAATGCATAATTCAAGATCAGTAAACTTAATATTTTTAACATTTTAAAACATTTTTATTGTTAAAAACATCGAGTTTACTGATCTTGAATTATGTAGAATTGTTTTTCCTAGTTAGTTTTTTCTTAAGTGACATTTTTTTTCAAAAATAAAAAGAGGCTGAGATATTTGATCAATTTTTCAAAAATAAAAGTGGCTGAAAATGGGCGAATATTTATGAGGTTAGATTTTACTTTTTGCCATTTTTTGCCACAGACTTTCAACATGTGAAAAACTGGTCAAATTTGGCAAAATGTTAAAGGGGGTTATGGAGTATTTTGGGTTATGGCGATTTTTGGCTACTCTTTAAAATGATAAAGGTGACTAAAAAAGATAAAGGCTGCCGTCTTGACTTTTTATCGACAAGATATAAAGGCAACTACTTCACGTTTTCATCATTTTGCCACTTTTTCATATTCTAAAATTGTTAATGGATTAGCCATTTCAAATTGTTAATGGATTAGCCTTTACTTTTAGGTCGATTTTGGCGTCTTTTTCTAAGCTATATATTGATAATAGTTGCGCGAAGCCATCTGAAATTAATATGAATGGGAAGAAACATGCATTCTGCTGTTGTAGTTGTTGCTGTTAAAATTATAATACTAGAGACATAACTGTAGTTGATACAAAACTTTTTAAAATTCACTATTTTACAATTTCAGTATTTTCACAAGTACATACTCTCCTACAATTTCGTTTCACTTGTCGTGTGCAGGCATTGTGACACCAGCATTTCTGGTCGTTTGAATATTCTTGATATGGGGGCGAATTTGAGCAACAATATGTAGGGCAACTGGGAGTACATGTTTGAGTGCATGTTGAGGGACATGTGGGTGGTGGTGAGGGTAAACGATGGATAATTGGTGGGGGTACTGGGGGTGAATGGAGGATAATATGAGGTTGTGGTGGTGGGTCATGTACTATTATAATATTTGGAAGTTTACATGGGTTCAAATGACCTGAACTAAAACAAGGCCCTGAGTCTGTTTTGACTTCACCTTGAGGTACACTTGGGATTACCTGTTGTACACCAGGGGATCCTGGCGGCCCAGGGGAACCTGGATGTCCCGGAGGTCCTGCAGGCCCCTGAGGTCCCTGTTGTCCAAGTACACCGGGGGTTCCAGGAGGGCCAGGGGGGCCGGGAGGACCATAGCTCGTACATATGGGCATTGTGAGAAGTCTGAACGGTGAAGAATCTTCAAATTCATCTGTGCGCGTTTCACCCGACGTTTGGTGGCTCTTTGACAGTCTATTTGACATTTTTGGTATGTCCGACCTTTGTGTGAGAATCGTTGCTTCTTTCGGGTTGTCGTTGATGTTTAATGGGTCAAAAACAGGATTAATATCTTTGTCCAAAACAGGTTTATGTTTCTCTGAAACCGGTTTAGCATTGTACAAAAAAGGTTCATCTTTATTTAAAACAGGTTTTAAGTACTTGTCTGGTTTTACTTCTTTGTCTCTGCATATTGGCCTAGTACACCTGGGGTCTTTGCAGGAACATATTGACACCATGTTAGGGAGATTTATGGATATTTGATGTGATGCTGTTTCCTTCTCTTTGGGTGCTCTATGTGAAGTTTTCCCACTCGGCCTGATTATGCTACTAGATCCAGGCTTTCCAGGAGAACCCGGCGCACCCGGAGCTCCAACTATCCCTGGCGGTCCTCGGATGCCTATCCGTCCCATCATGCCTGGCGGTCCTGGTGGGCCGGGAGGACCTGGGGGTCCGGGGCAGAGTATCCTCATTTTCTTAGGTGGCGCTGTGGGTTGAGTTGGAGGCTGCGTTGGTGTCGGTGCCGGCGTTGTTGTTATCGCTAAGAAATAATTTTCAAAATCAATTTGTTGTTCAGGTAGCCTTGACTGTATTTCTATTGGATAGCTTTATTTGCTCTCTCTAAACAACACTTTCATGTTTTTATCACTTAAAACTCATGACTAAGTTTGACTAAATTCCTCTTAATATAAACTGATGTCATTTTTAAAAAACTCATTGTTTAGTCAAAACCCAGTACCTCTTTGCATTCGACCAAAATTTTCATATTTGTCAATTGAGACTCATTGTTTTGATGAAAGAAAAAGTTTTTGATCATGCTCATAATGCTAGGAATAGTTTCAAGAAAGTTTAAATTTTGAAAAAATGGGCCTGTGGTCCATGGACCCTTTGCATTTAACCACACATTAATAAAGAGTTTTTAACACACGTTTTTGTCATTTCAAACCATTGTTTTGATGAAAGAAAAGATTTTTAGGCGAGATAAACTGAACCCCTAGGAAATACAGTTTCAAAACAGAACTGATAGACCTATCCTAATGCAATAATTTCATACCTTGATAAGCACAAGCTATCTCAACATTCACCGTGTTGTTACAAAATATTTGTGGCGAGATTGTAAAATACTTCTTCCCATTGAGAAAGCATTTTCTCTGAGTGAACTCTGGATCTGAGGCATTGAACGTGACTGGCGTGAACTCCATTCCCTGGAATTTCATGGTTAGGTCAAAACGAGGCTCTGTGATTCTGTAAGGTGTTGGCTTCACTGAACTTTTGACAAGGACTACTGTGTCTGCGTTGTTCAGAAATAACAGCGATATACATGTGTCTGAAAACAATATATAGTGTTAAAACATTCAGTTAAAGTGTTGCAAATGTCGAATGTCTTTTCTGTTGTTCTGTGCTGTGCTGTGCTGTGCTGTGCTGTGCTGTGCTGTGCTGTGCTGTGCTGTGCTGTGCTGTGCTGTGCTGTGCTGTTCTGTTCTGTTCTGTTCTGTTCTGTTCTGTTCTGTTCTAATTCTGTTCTGTTCTAATTCTGCTCTGTTCTAATTCTGTTCTGTTCTACTTCTCTTCTGTTCTAATTCTGTTCTGTTCTGTTCTGTTCTGTTCTGTTCTGTTCTGTTCTGTTCTGTTCTGTTCTGTTCTGTTCTGTTCTTTTCTAATTCTGTTCTAATTCTGTTCTAATTCTGTTCTAATTCTGTTCTAATTCTGTTCTAATTCTGTTCTAATTCTGTTCTAATTCTGTTCTAATTCTGTTCTAATTCTGTTCTGTTCTGTTCTGTTCTGTTCTGTTCTGTTCTGGGTGGAAATGGTAGGGTGGGGGAGGTGGGAAAAGTTTAAGGGAGGCGAAAAACATTTAGGAAAAGGTGCAGCGGTCTAACTCACAGCCCCCATGGGATGTCTGGGATAATAATGTATCCCACCCCTAAAGTCAACGACGTGACGTATGCATGTACTGTATATATGTATCAATGTATTTATGAAATATGACTGTACGACTCATCCAATTTTGCCGTTTACATTACATTACTACAAAGTTTCTTTCGAAACATTGCATTAAAAGGGTGCTTTACAGGGAGAAGCTATCACTTCTTACAAAATGTAGACCCTAAGTAACACTTAAAAAATTGTCAAACTATTTCACTTTGATCTATCATTTAACCTTTCCAAGAAGAGATGCATGTCTAAGATAAGGTACACGACTTTTCAGGGGAGGTGCAAAAAATCTCACGAGATTATCCTTTTCTCTGCACTATATTTCCTCGAAATTTCACTGCTCTTAGCCAATCAGAATTGAGAAATTTGTTTATATATATTATTAGCCATGATATATTATTAATTACCAGTGGGCGTCTTCGTTATGTTCTTTGGCTTTTCCATGATTGGGACATATTTAGGCTGCGTACAATTATCGACAGGTTCGACATAAAAAGAACAGTTTCGTATATAATTGACACTTTCATCATCATGTAACAATCTCATTTCGTAACGACGACGTCCGATCAAGCCGCCAATACAGAAGGCCCGCGCCCAGTGACGAGCGGCTGACAGCGTGAAAAATGAGGTCCCTGGAGCGCTGACTCTGTGACGTTCGGTAAAACTTGACTCGTATCCTGGTTTTGAAAAAGACTGCAGTTAACAACTACTAAAGTGACAAAAAAACTAACGTGTGTTAAGGCCTGATTCCACGGGCGCTTTTTTTCGGCGAAATGCGAAATCTAGATTTCGCATGTTTCTTTTGAATTGCGACCACTCGAATAAATTATTTCTACTTGATTGCTCACAATTCAAAAGAAACATGCGAAATATTTCGCATTTCGCCGAGAAAAAGCGCCCATGGAATCAGACCTTCACAGACCTTACTATTGTGACACAGACTACAAAAATCTAACTAAAGGCCTGTTTAAACGGATGCAATATGTTGTACCAACATCACCCAACATTGTTGTGTCCAACATGTTGGGTCCGTTTGAACACCATGTTGGATATTGTTGCATTATGTTGGATGATGTTGGATCAAGTTTGATTTTGTTCAAACTTTTCATCCAACATCATCCAACATTTGGCGAAAAATCAGTACAACGTCATCGTTTCCATTGATATTTCCATTATTTAAATTTGACAACACAAACTTACGTGATATAGTTTAAAAAAATTCCCTTATTCATACTAACGATTGAGGTAAAAGTCTATACTGACAATAATTTTAACATATACAGAATGTAAGCAAGAGTAGCCATCTTGAAAACATGAAAACGATAACATTGAAATTTGAAAATCTATGCGTATTTAAATACTGTCCAATCAACACACAGGTGGTCACACTGTTCTTTGCATAATTATTTCCAAACAGAAGTTTGTACTAATTGACTGCTAAAAGTTGTTGGATTGTAGCATACGTTTGAACACGTTGACCAACAATCGTCCAACATTGTTGGTCCAACAATGTTGGACAATGTTGCATCCGTTTAAACAGGCCTTAATCGAAATTAGACCATAGTTTGTCAATATATGATGGCTAGGAAGCCCAGCAAACTTCAAAGGCACAAAATAGAAAACCTTTGTTTGATGTTGAACTGTATACCGTGACAATCCTTTGTCTCAACTTCATTAAATATTATTCATAATTTCTCAGAAGTCTATAGTAAGGGGGGCATTTCTTATTGATCCAGTGTTAATATAGTAGGAAACCTAAACTAAAGTGGCTTAAATTTTAAAGAATAACTCTATCACAAGCCTGCAAATAATTATTTTCCTTGGAACAGAGTAAAAGGGGTGGGGACAGAGTAAAAGGGGTGGGGACAGAGTAAAAGGGGTGGGGACAGAGTAAAAGGGGTGCAACACCCCCTCCCCAGTCGACAGGTAGTCAGCAAATTGTTGTATCCCAGTCGGCAAATTGTTTTCTCAGTCGGCAAAACATGAATTGGATAGGAAGAGTGAAAAAACTAAAATATTTTAGAAAAACTGATCAAAAACTAACAATTATACCTGAAATTTGGGAAAATTTAAGGTAACATTAAGGAAAACCTAAACGAGTAACGGCCTACGTGAACCCACAAGAAAATGATAAATATAATGTCCAGACAATTTTCAAACCGCAATTTTAGAACGAAAAATATTTTAATATACATGAGTGGAAATTCACTTACACCTCCCATTAAAATAGGGCTAGCGCCGTCCTTGAACCTAAACTGTTCTAAAACTTACCAAAGTCAGAACTGCCGTTGTATTTCCCCACCACAAACTTGTCATCCCTTTGCATCAAGTAATATCCATCGCTGTTCACAAGTTCAAATGAAACTGTTTTGCTTTCGTTGTAAGTCGAATTCTTTGGCAAATTTCCAGGTGTGTGCGGGAGCCAACATGAAGCAGTCTCGCCCAGAACTATTTGATTTCCATGTACTGTTATTGCGAGGTTGTTCCTGTAGTCTTTGTGGGGCTTCATTGAGTACAGACGAATTGCACCTCTGTGACCTGTTGAAGTTAATATCTCATATTACTTAAAGTGCTTATGCAAAATAGTATGTTATTAAAGTGTCGGTCTAAGACAGCGTGAGGCCCTATTAAGGTGGGGAACGGGCAATTTGCCCCCCCCCCTCCCGGCGGCCCTGCTACCAGCTGATATCAAATCATGCACAGATCATAGATCTGTGTTACTATTTAGTAGAGTTTTACAAAATATTTCTATTTGCAATGCTTTTTGCAGTATTATCAGGTGAAGAGCCATGTTATGGAAATACTGATAATAAACCATGGTTATTATAAAAATCTTTGCCGGCGTATCTCGAAATAAGTCGGCTGTTCGCCTTACTAATTTTCAGTACACGTCATCATGTACATCATCTTTCCCATCCAGAGGCTCTTTGCGAGACGAAAGAAACGAGAGGCGAAGGAAGAGCCTCCGGTCACATCGATTGCAAATCCCTCTTCCACACTTGATTAGGTTCAGAATTTGAATCTCGCATGTGATTGGCCATTTGTAAAAATATGTCAAACCGGTTTGGGAAAACAACATTACTGTAGGCTAATTATAGCTATAAAAGCTATTATTATTGGTAAAAGCAATTTGATTGGCTAAGAGCTTACAGTTAAATCGCGCAATCACGCAACCTACAGAAAATTCAGTTATCTGCTAGCAGAAATTGAGTAATCTGGTAAAGCTTATGGTACTGCCAGTGAAGTGAATATAACTGGAACACTATCTTCAGATAAAATGCCTATCTTTTTCTTGAGCCAAATCTTACACGCGTGTTTATGCCTCGTGATTCTCTCGCGAGACCGAAGTCCCGCGTGTTTATGCCACGCGATTCTCTCGCGAGACAAAATACCCGCGTGTTTATGCCTCGCGATTCTCTCGCGAGACCAGTTCAGGGAGCGAGGATGTATTTTAAAAAGAACAAAAATAAAAGTACTATAATAAACTCTACTAGAAAATTTTACCTAAATAAATGCATTAATAAAAAGTTGTTTTCAGCGCTGTTAAAAAGCTTTCTTGTAAATTTTAAATTGGTTTTCATGAATACATATTCTTGTTCACGGATTGACCGAGCTCTTCGCATGCGTGAAAAGACAGGGACTGGCAAGTTTGATTTCAAATTTCCGGTTGAAGATAGCGTTCCAGTTAAATTAATTTTACTGGGTACTGCATGTCACAACGACACATGTCAACATACCAGCAGCAGACCAGCCATTCATCAACGTAGCGTGCGCGGTTAGATTCATTTTTTCAACCACTTCAGTAATATTGACCTCTTCGATATATCTTGTCTTCGGCTTCTTTCCATTTCCTGTCGGTAATTCAGTAATCTTTAATGTTTCTTCAACCGCTTTTTCTGCCGCCTTTTTTGCCTCCTCTGCCGCTTTCTTCTTCGCTTTCTCGAGTACGTCCTGTCCAGCTTTGATACCGGCCGCTACACCTGCGTCTAACGGGTCTGTCGTTTTACCTTCTACAAATAAAGGTGTGCACACCATTAAATATGTTTCGGCGCGCTAGTGTTCAAACGAATGTTTAACGTTCAAAAATGAAGAAAATGTACTATTTTAATTATGGGAAAAGTTACTATTTTGCCAACTTTGAGCTCCCCTAACTCAAAACAGACTTAAAATTCGCACTACTCGCTTTCGTGTTTTATATATACTTTTGTGCGACCCTTCTAATGGTATAGTTTATTTTTGTGAAAAGTAAACTTGAAATTTTGCATTTTTGTGAACATTGTACTTTAATAGACAACATTTTAAAATTCTCAAATTTTCGGCTATAAAGTCAAAATCAGAGATGCCAACATATATAGTCTTCTTTACAAATGCATATGCTCAAAGAAATGCCAGTAATATATAAAACATCCACAATAATCCAAGATGGCGGACAGCTCGCTGATTTATGATGATTGTCGTGAAAATATTTCGAGAACTAAGCAAAATTTGAAGAAGCTGTAAAAACGTTTTGCACGTAATTTTAAAAGTTCTTTCAAATGAGACAAATTAAATTATTATTGCCATATATCGCTTAAACGGAGAAAGCTTCGGGATGAATACAACTTCCTGAAAAACACAAGGAGAACTTCGACGTTCTACTAGCTTCCCGACAAAGGGCCTACGCACGAAGCGTCGAAGTTCTCCCTGTTCTTTTCAGGGGCGTGTGGGGAGGTGGGTGTGACATCCACCCAAGGTTTAATAAAGATCAGAGACTCACAGATGAAATCAAGTGAAAGTGACAGAAAGAATTAGAGCAGTTGTTTTTGCAAATGGGCACCATGCGAATTTTGCCATTTGTCGTGCTTCTTATGTCAAATAAAAACAACGTACGCGTGCTCCAACCCGATTTCCGGTTCTGAAAGGCCCGATGCGCAGGCAAACAGTGCGCGCAAAGCAAGCTCGTCATTTCCCGTTGTTTAACTGCCCCACGCTCAAGTAACCACAAAAACTCACAGATATCCGTGAGTCAAAAATGGTATTATACTCGGGCAAATGTTGCCTCATGTTGGGCTGTATGTCAGGCAAAGCGGTTGAAGTCATCTGAGGTAAAGATAGAAAAGTTCACGAATTTCATCGCAGATTGTTTGGTGACCACACCTTAATTTGTCGGGCAGGAACTCGCCCCCTCCCCCCCCCCCTTAATACGTGCAGTCAATTTGCGCCTCCTGGCTTTCATATATCCCTTAACCTACACTTACTTTCTTTTGAAGATTTGTAATAAAAATAAAGGAATCGCTCTCCAATGGGTCCAATAAACTGCCCATTTTCTATTAGCACTGCGACTTTAAGAACATCTTTACCAAATAGATGCTTATGCACAGTTTCCATGTAGTAATATTCTCCTTTGATCATTGGAATGGGCGGGGAACGTTGGCTGTCGTATCTAGAAAAGGTGAGAGCAAGATAAAGATTTAAAAATACTTCGAGGCATGAAAAATCTTTCCAATGGGTGATTCCAGCTATAGACTAAATTTTGATCAAGGCAAGAAGAACGAAATCCAACACAGCTAGAAAGAGCATCTTATAATAAGTGAAACTGCAAAGTTTGGTTGCGAAATGTTGTAAAATGAAGAAAATATAGCCCTTGAAGTTCGCAAATTTTGTATATATTTGTATTATGCGCGGTAAAAATAACCACTTTCGGCTCAAATTAAAAATATCATCAATAATTATCATCAATGGTTATTTTTCCCGCGCGTAATGTAAATATATACAAAACTTGCGAACTTCACAGGGCTATAGTCTCCTCATTTTACAACATTTCGCAACCAAACTTTGCAATTTTACTCATTTTAAGATGCTCTTTCCAGCTATGGTAATGGATTTCGTTCTTCTTGTCTAGATCAAAATTTCGTCAAAAGCTGGAATATCTATTGTGCTTGCAGTTCACTTTGTATTTTGAGTAAGAGTAAGACAACTCGGCCTCGTTGTATGTCCAATTGTTAATCATTCTTACTGGACTTTAGGGAAAACAGTCTATAGATATATCTATCCAGTGAAAAAAGTTAATCTAAATTAAGTTTCTTCCTGTAGCAGCACTAGCCCAGGATATAAGGATAATTAAATTGAAATGAGAAAATCTGCTACTTACTTAAACCATGCTCCATTGATTTGGGAACCGTAATTGGATATTTTGCAAACTAATCTTTTGTTCTCCGGCTTGTCATCCGTACTGATGAACAATTCGCCATCATTGTTGCAGGCTGTTGAGCATTAAGAAAAGAACATTAGCTTTGAAACATTTTATCAATCTATTTATTTGAAGATTGCATGATGTGATAGTAAGTGGGGGGGGCGAGTGTCTGCTAATCGTCCTTACCAGAAGCGGCCAGAATTTTTCTTTCAGTGGGGGAGGGTGTCTGTGAAACGAGGTCTCAATATATCACCTTTTTATGATGTCAAATACTGGTTTCAGAATACTTGACAATTTTTCTCAGTGGGAGACTCACGTATAACTTTATATTAAAGCAAAGTTCAGTAGAGGGTGATAGCTTCCACCCTCCCTTCGACCCCCCGCTCAACTAGATGTATTTATTTATTTAATTTAATTTCGCCCCAAAAAAATGTTTTAATAATATTTACAAAAGTTTACTAATTCATTATTACAGTAGGGCTAGGGGCCTACTAGAAACCTATAAGGCTTTTGTTTAAGACCCCTAGACTATGTTATATTTACAGAAACATCATTTG
Source organism: Paramuricea clavata (assembly GCA_902702795.2). NCBI lineage: Eukaryota > Metazoa > Cnidaria > Anthozoa > Malacalcyonacea > Plexauridae > Paramuricea > Paramuricea clavata. Next base: position 26,888 of record CACRXK020001252.1, on the reverse strand, counting down.
TTATATGAAACATCATTTGTCATATGTTCATTGAGCGTTTTAAGACACTTATGACTGTACGAAATAGTGGTATCATCCGCAAATAATATAATCGAAATTAATTTACTACAGTTTTGAATGTCATTAATGTATAGTAAAAACAGGAGTGGTCCTAATATTATTGAACCCTGAGGGACTCCACGTTTTATTGTCATTTCTTCTGATTTGGCTTGATTGTATTTTACAAATTGTTTTCTGTTACTTAGGTAATTTTTGAACCACTTTTGACACGTTCCTCTTATTCCATAGTGCTCTAACTTATTAATCAAAATCTGGTGATTAATAGTATCAAATGCTTTTGATAGGTCAAGAAAAATACCAATTGTGTATTTCCCTTCATCTATCGCTGTAGTTATGTCAATGGAAAGTTAGCACTTTCTCCTCAATTATTTTAATTAAGATCTTGAGTAGAGGTCCGACCAAGGATTGAACCCGGGTCTCCAAGCTTGAAAGGCAAGCTTGATAACCACGCCATCACAAGTGCTGGTCATTTATCAATTGATTACATAATTGAATGATTGATTCTTCTATCTATTGTATAATTTATCAATCAATTGAATAACTACAAGTAAACTACGTCAGGCGTTCCTCTTTTGAGTTCCTAACTTGATTGCAACTTTCCTCATTATCTTTGAAAATTTGAAAATGGGAATTTGCAATGTTCCTAAAAGCCAATTAAATTTTCCTCAATTCCTGTTAGAAGTTCTTAACTTCCTGTTACAAGTTCCTAACTTCCTGTTCTGTTCTGTTCTGTTCTGTTCTGTTCTGTTCTGTTCTGTTCTGTTCTGTTCTGTTCTGTTACGTGCATTGTAATTGGTTAATAAAAATATCCCACACAACGCCCAAGAAGTCAGGAAATTGAAACAAGTAGTTCGGAAATTTGAGAGGAAGTTTCTCTGCAATCTGCATTGGAATATCGCAACAACCGATAGGAACATTGTAAATTCCCTCAAGGGATTTTCAAGGGAGTTTTACAAATTTCCAAATTAGGTAATGAGGAAAATTGTAATCAAGTTAGGAAATGAAAAAAGGAACGCTTGACGTTGTTTACCTGTAATAAATATCATACTCACAAATAAAGAAAACATAATATCCAGTTTTCGGGGGTGAGAACCAAGCGAACAACCTTGAACCATAACTTTCACCAATGTCAGAAGGTTCAGCAAATCTGTGAGTCAGTGTTTGTAAGTCTGGAGTTTTTGGAAATCTGAAGTTCTTTTTCAATGCTTCGATGCTATATCCTTCCATGTTGAACCAAATCTCCAAATTGACTCCATGTGCTCCCACGGCTACGAAATAATTAATTAAAGAGAATAAATTGGTCGATTTGCAAAACCAAATGTGCCAACATACGCCAGCGTTCTAAAAGCTCACTCACACTCACATTCAATGAGTAGAGGTTCTTGTATACAGTCTTGTTCACTAATGTTTAAGTTGCAAGAGTTCTTACCCCTCTTTCTTCTGTTCAAATATTTATCTTCAAAACCGACAAACGAGTTTTGATTTGCATCCCGTTTCAGCTTCTCATTTCGTCCTATGAAAAATTTGAATATGAGCTGGATCGATTCTTTAGTATATTCACGAGTGATTTTCCGGGCGGGAAACGTAATCTTACAATGAAAATAAGAGGCCAGTATAACAGACGAACAGTTACTTCAGACTAACAGTAAAATTACAATGACAGGGATTATGAATAAACTAAGTTACTATATTACAAAGTATGATCAAGTTACAGACACAGACAACAAGGAACTTCTAATTTGCGAAAGTCTCTTAATTTCCAAATACCAGCCTTGGTTAAACAAACAAACAAACAAACAAGCAAAGCAGTCCTGTTCCTCCAGGGGCATGTTCCCCCGGAGAAAAACATCTTGGGTCTCTGAAACGGCATTTATTGCATTGTGGAAGTACTTGAGGAACATTGTAAATGTCTTCATTAATAAATCACCTTTTAACAGTTGTTTCAGAATACTTGACAATTTAATTCAGTGAGAGACACAGTCCCATAGAGCTTTATAGATACGAGCAAAATAAGCAACACTGTCGGATGACAACAGTGTATCCCCCCAATTTTTGGACCCAATGAGTGGATGAATTAGGAATGTTTAGACGAGGGTACATTCCATCGTTCACATCCATCAGAAGAAAATTGCACTAGAATTATACTATTGCATAAGAGTTACACAACTCTGAGAAGTGACAATCGAGAGTGTGACTGAAAGTTTTCTCAACTCTTATGTCCCATTCAAAATAGAACAAGACTTACACGAGAGTTGATGAGAGTTGAGAAGCGAGAGTTTGCATGAGAGTTTTCTCAACTCTCATGTCCCGTTCAAACGAGAACAAGAGTTACATGAGAGTTGAGAAGCGAGAGTTTGCATGAGAGTTTTCTCAACTCTCATGAGTTTTCTCAACTCTCATGAGTTTTCTCAACTCTCATGTCCCGTTCAAACGAGAACAAGAGTTGCATGAGAGTTGACGAGAGTTGAGAAGCGAGAGTTTGCATGAGAGTTTTCTCAACTCTCGTGAGTTTTCTCAACGCTCATGTCCCGTTCAAACGAGAACAAGAGTTACACGAGAGTTGACATGCAAGAGTTTGCACGAGAGTTTTCTCAACGCTCATGTCCCGTTCAAATGAGAACAAGAGTTACATGAGAGTTGAAGAGAGTTAAGAAGCGAGATCTTGCGTAAGAGTTACACAACTCTCATGTCCCGTTCAAAGTAACAAGAGTTACATGAGAGTTTGCATGAGAGTTTTCTCAACTCTCATGAGTTTTCTCAACTCTCATGTCCCGTTCAAACTAGAACAAGAGTTGCATGAGAGTTGGCAAGTGAAAGTTTGCATAAGAGTTACACAACTCTCGTGCCCCAGACAAACGAGAATATGAGTTGGATATTATCACGCACGTAGCAAAAAACTCTCACGTTTCTGAACTTGTTCGAAGTGGATGAGAGTACATGAGAGTTGGCGGACGAACGAGAGCTAAAGTTCTAACTCTCAACAACCCCCATCCACGTTTGATCGGGGCTTAATTTGGCAACTGCTTAATCTTACCGTTGTATTTCTGAAACGTCCATAATTTATCCAACTTGTGTCTCTTTCTTAATCTCTTGGTGGCCAATTGTTGATCTGTCGGTGTTATATTGATAAACCAAATTGCCAAAAAGCCATAGAGCAATGCGAGCCAACATTGACACATAATTTTGAATCCAACATGTCCGTCAATGCCTGCCTGAGAGTATTTCAAACGTGAAAATTAAGCCATTTCCTACAAGAATGTCTACATTTTAAAGACATTGTTTGAAAGAAGCTTCTTTCTTGAAATCTAAACAAACCGGTCAACAAAGAATCGGCTCAGAAGAAGTTTATTTTATTCAAAAAACATCGCAGAGCACCTGCTAGTATAAATATAAATAAACGGTAATATAGACGTATTTTAAAAATATGGCGGCGAACGCGCTTGTTTCTTCAGAGCACATTATATGAAATTAACAATTACAGCTTTTAGTTTTACGTGAATTTTGCATCCATCGCGGTTTTATAATTTCAAGGCGTTAGCGTTTTACTCAGGCCTGGATTTCACAGGGGATGAATATGTCCTCGTCGCATCACAGATGGATTCTTCGCCATTAAAAGCACAGTTCAGCCTTTTGTATGATGGTTTTTAAGGCGCATTACAATCCTTTTAATTGAAAAACTAACTAGGAAAATCAATTAAGCATATAATTCAAGATGCTCATAACTCAATGCTAAAAAGTGCTAAAATTAAAAATGCTAAAAAGTGTTAAAAACATTGAGATCACTGAATCTTATGAATCTGATCTCTTGAACTATGCTTAATTGATTTTCCTAGTTAGTTTTTTCAATTAAAAGGATTGTAATGCGCCTTAAAACCCATCATTCAAAAGGCCGAACTGTGTTCCTTTAAAAAAATTTCATTACCTGATGGTGGCTTCGTTACCCTACCATTAACGTACACGGCGCAAAAATCTCACATCTTCGTAGCAAGTCTGCCAACAAGTCCCCAACAAGTTGTGTTCGCACTGCGTGTCCTAAGTGGTCAACAAGTTTGGAACAAGCTGTCAACAACTTGTAACAACCTTGTTGATATTATCGGACTTGTTGCAAGGTTGTTCCAACAAGTCGGATACGGTCATGATATACAACCTTGTGTCGTCAACCTTGTAACATTCTTGTTATATCAGGACTGTATCAGACTTGTTAAAACAACCTTGTAACAAGTCTGATAATGCCATCAAGCTTGTTACAAGTTGTTAACAGCTTGTTCCAAATTTGTTACAACTGGGCAGCTTGTGAACAGATTTGTAACGACTTGTTTGCAGACCTGTAACAACTTGTGTGTTTTTACGTGTGTAGCTGTGCTTGGCCGTGATCAGACACGAGTTGACCTCGAAGATAATTAGCACAGGAGTAGAAGACATATTATTTGCACCTTATGAATACAAGGCACTAGCTTTCTCAAATAACCATTGGGCTAAAAATGCCAGACAACATGACCAGCAGTATCAAAGACATGCTGTCAGTGGTGGGAGAGCAGCCAAGCACACCGAACCCAGCACTGCCAAAAACGTACTGTCATGAAAGTGAATTACCTAGTATAGTTTCGTGCTTACAATTTACAGACATGTTGAATAACGGACCGCATGTAATGATTTAATTCGATGACAACAACAACAACAACAACAACAACAACAACAACAACAACAACAACAACAACAACAACAACAACAACAACAACAACAACAACAACAACAACAAAATTTGTACCAGGGTTCCTATTGGTCTGTGGTCAGGAAGAGTAAAATTCAAGGACTTTCAAGGCTAAAGAACTGAAAAGAAGGCGTTAGAAACGAGTAAAATGTGACGTTACAGTCGATTTCACGAAACTTTGACCACAAATTTTCCGAACTTCGTTGCGAAGTTCACAAGATTGTTGCGAAGTTCAAAAGTTCATAATGAGATTCACAAACCAGTTCGTAAACTACGCATTTGATTGGCTTCTTTTACTTCACGGACCAATCAGGGACTTTGTTTACAAATTGGCTTGTGAATTCCAATATAAGCTTCCGAACTTCGCAACGAACTTGCGAACTTCGCAACGAATTTCGGAACATTTGTGGTCAAAGTTTCGTGAAATCGACTGTAATATTAAACTGTTCAAATCGTAACTTTAATGAATTTCAAACAGCTTTGCAAAATCTATTCAACAAAATGTCCGTGTATTAATGTTAAATGCACGCACATGAGAAGGGCAAACCGGCACATTTCAGAAAATATCCAAAAACCAAAGCAAGTGAAATTCAAGGACTTTCATGCAAGCACTTTTTCTTTCTAAATTCAAGGTCTTTCATGCATTTTGTTTTCAAATTCAAGGACTTCTTTTAAGGGGAAGTTCAGACTGTTAAAGGGTATTGTATAGATGGAAATTATCGAGTGGCAGTAGAGCTCGACAACTGGACTCTGTAGCTCAGTTGGTTAGAGCGCTGCACCGGAATCGCAGGGCCGCAGGTTCAATTCCTGCCAAGGACCTAAAGTTGCATATTTCGCAGCTGTCCCTGGTTAGGTCTAATAAATGTATATAAATTTTCACTCGATAATTTCCATCTATACAATACCCTTCAAAAATATGGAATTCTTCTCTCTCTCTTTCTCGCAATTCAAAAAGAGAATAAAAATTGAAATGATCAAGAAATATTGAGAATTGTAATAACAAGTACGATCGTACTATAGTGGACCAGGAACTGCGTGACTCAGTTTCGATCTTGTGCAAATCGTTAAATGTTCAAAACCTTCGAGACTCAGCTTTGACTTGATAAACAAATAACTAGACACTTGTAAAACTAATTATTCTCAAGGCAGCGTATACTGAGTTCGCTAAATGTTTTGCTTTAATTTGGTCATGGATGCAAGATATACTTTATCCGGGCAAAAATATGTGTTTGATCTAGTCATGCCGTGTGTAAATGAGTGTAGATCTGGACAAAGCATAGATAACTAAATGCGCAGTTTTCAAAAGTATATACTCGCATTCGAATTAGATAGATTAAGACTAAACATACCGTGCCTAAATTTAACTTTTGTCGTAACAAATTGTGCCGTGCGTGCCATTGCAAAATATTGCAGCTGCAGTCGTGTACGTGCCGTGTAAACGGGACTTAAGTTAAGGTAACAATTTATCTGAATTGTTGATATAGGTTAATGCAGATCATTTCGCTTGGTAATGGCTTCATAACTGCATGCTTGTGCTAAAAACATGTCATGTCTTTGTTTTTATGCGCTTTGAGAAACTAACCCAGCGTGTTAAATTAGTCAACTTAAGTCTTAACGCTTATAATTAATCGTTATATTTAGTCGTCCACATTCTTGAGAAGCTTTAGACTATTGTGATTGTGTTCACAACGAACAATAGAGAAGACAATGTCTTTCTTATCATTTGCGTTTGCTGATATATTTGCTGAATATTAATGATATGTATATATTAATTCAAAATGTTTAGGAACGAACTTTCCCTAAGTCTTCATGTTAAAAGTATATTTTGTGTTCAATATATAGACCACAGTAAGACTTATTTTAAATGTTTATTTCATTAACAAACGACGTTTCGGAGATTTACTCCATCTTCAGGTAGTTAATAGGGTTGATCCTATTAACTACCTGAAGATGGAGTAAATCTCCGAAACGTCGTTTGTTAATGAAATAAACATTTAAAAAAAGTCTTACTGTGGTCTATATATTGAACACAAAATATATATTAATTGCTACGAGTGCAGTAAAACATTGCTCATATTTCGCTTCTAAAGTCAAAAATGAAAAATCGAACACCGTCAATCGATGCGGAATATTGCTTAGAATAATTATGTCAAGTTTCATTCCGATTGGACAAGTAACGACGGAGCCTTAGGGTTTTTTCAAAGAGCGTCGCCCCCTAACAACAACAACAACAACAACAACAACAACAACAACAACAACAACAACAACAACAACAACAACAACAACAACAACAACAACAACAACAACAACAACAACAACAAGATTAGCAGCGATTGGGGACCAGTTCCTGGTCCAAAAACTAACTTTATTATTTGATGTAAAAATGAATATTGTAATGAGGTTATTTTGTGTGCAGTTCTCTCCAACATCCTGTTGGAGACAGCTGTTCTGTGAGCTTGTTATATGTTTATATTTTCCACAGTCCTTATTGGCTGCACCCTCTTCCTATAGCCCTTATGGTTATTTTGTGCAGCCAGTACTCTAACTCATAAATTATAACGTATGAAAATAACTAATTTTCTTTTCTTGTGAGTACGAATAAAGGTTTCTTTCTTCAACTATTATTCAAAACGAGACAAACTGCACCTTGTCCTTGTATTACGACTTTAACATTGTCTGTTTATAGGTTTGTTAGTGTTTAATTTTGTTTTGTTTGCATTTTCCAACTATGCTATTCAATACTAAATCATACTAGGCCAAAATCGTAAAAAGTGTTCATCCAGGTCAAGCGTTCATATGGAGAATGTTATCACACTTGTGTGAGACCCCGGGAGCGCAGGTCGGGCTGGCTCGTTTCTCATATGAACACAAAATGTCAAAATGAATTTTATATGAGTTGCAAAGGGAATGCAGATTTCGATCAAGCGAGTGCCGGCGAGCCCTGGGTTCATATGAATGGCTTTGTTCCAGAACCGGGCAAAAGTCGTCTAAAAGATCGCATCTCAATAATTGCCACCTGTATTTTTCCAAACAAAAGCACGTTAAGTCACAAAGGATTCGCATTTACCCCGATATATTCTACCTGCAACTTTTGACTACCGTAGCACAAACAAGTGACAAAAATTATGGCATAAAAGCTCATATGTAGCAATAGAATGGCGAAATATAACATGTAACATCGACACAAATGGACTATACTATTAAAATGTAGTCAGAGGCGACGTTTTTTTTGTTTGTAATGGTGTTTATCGGATTATGGCCTCACAAAGAAAAGGGCAAGCTGTGAATTTATATATTCTCACACAAATCGTGCTATGGCTGTTTACAGTGGTCGAAATCGAGTCTACATTAACCAGAGGGGAAAAGCAATGTAAGTGAAGTTTATTTGTGCGTATGGAAAGCGATGAATACATAATAGACCTTTCTTATAATGACGTCAAATGCGGAAAACCAATTTATATGCGATGTCCCACAGGACAATGCAAGTCGTTGGCGAGTCAATACATTTCATAAAAACATCCTTTGCATTGCGAATTGTCGCTAAAAATGTCCCTTGGGACATCGCATTAGCCATTAAGGCCTAGTTTATACGTCGAATTTCAGTCTTATTTAATGCGTCGAATTTCAGTCAAGTTATTATATCAGACGAAAATTCGACGTATAAATTGACTAAATCCGACGGGATGCATTAAATGCGACGCTGTCGAATTTTGCGACATGATCAGTCGTGTAATGCGACCGAAACGCGACACTGATTTATACGTCGAATTTCCGTCGCATCGAATAAATCGAATAAAATGAATAAATTATTTAAATTAGATTGTTACCACAACTGTACCCTAAAATCAATAACATCACACTTCGTGGACTCCACGAAGTGTGATTTTCAACATGGCGGTAATTGCGAAAAATCCACTAAATATCGTCGTATTACATGTAAAACGTACGTTTTCAATCGTACATCATGTTCTATGGCTGTAATTGACGAACAAGTTGAGTTACGTTTTGTCACTCTGAGCCTGAGGCCAGCGAAATAACCTCTTCCTTGGATAGCATGCACTGATGAAGATCCGGGTTACGGATCGAAAGCTCTGGAAATAATAAATTTACACGGTGTTTCCACAAACCAAAACTGATACCACGTTTATTGGACCTTTCTCTTATAACTAAAATTTTTATCTAGACAAAAATTTCATCACAGCTTGAAAGAGCATCACAAAATTAGTAATATTCCAAAGTTTCGTTGCGAAATGTTGTAAAATGCGGATAATATAGCCTTGCGAAGTTTGCCGTTTTTCAGTCATTTTGTATTACGCATGGGAAATTGACAGCCCAATCGGGTGTTGGGGCATCAATTTCCCGTTTGTAATACAAAATGACTGAAAATTGCAAATTGCGCAGGGCTATATTATCCGCATTTCACAACATTTCGCAACGAAACTTCGGAATATTACTAATTTTGTGATGCTCTTTCAAGCTGTGATGAAATTTTTGTCCGTAGACTTGTCTAGATCAAAATTTTAGTTTTTAGGTGAAAGGTCCATTAATGATGTCGCAAGGTTTTGATTCGTAAACCCGGGGCGGTGATCTTTTCAGATATTTGCAGTCATGATGGATATTTATAATCTTTTGGTCTCATTTATTTCTATTTTTTTCACCAAAAGCTTTGTACGTAACTCATAAGCGTAACTTTTTAAAAGCGGACAGTAGTTATATATCGTTTTATTATATACACAAGGTCTGGATATGAGGTATTCTGCAATCTGATTGGTTCTCTACTAGCAGGATATTAGCTCATATCGTGCTAGTAGAGAAAAACAAAATGGCGGCTCAAACTGAATTTCAGACGTTTTGCGAACGAGAACACAGCAAGTTCTTCGGTTTTAATAGCCTTTACAAGATTAAAAACACAATGAAAAAACTCTCTCAAATTGTTTACAGGTTAGCAAATGAATTTTTAAAATTTAAAATAGTTAAAAATATATATTTTTGAAAAAATAATCGGCCGAAAAGAGCGAAGATAAAAACATAAACAAAATAGAAAAATATTGAAAATATTCGAAAAGCAAAGTCTGTGAATTCAGACTTTGTGGATATAATAAAACAGTTATTCCACTCACTCTCGTCGAATATGAGCGATAGCCGATTCGACGCTACGCGCCTCATCGGCTATCAGCTCATATTCGACTCGAGTTCGTAGAATAACTGTTAAATATCCATTATGATTTATTTCCACTCAGAAAGATCCGGGTATCTGCGAAGGTATATGGTTCGAAAGTAGTTTCAGTTTTGGCCTTTGCTAAATAAAATATCCGATATAGGCATCGATAACTTTCCATAATTTTGGTTGCTTGATGAATGATGTACCTTAATTACAACCTCGTACACAGGGTCTTTCCTCTTGGGGAGCAAAGACCCTGGTAAACGCTGGTCACGTGATCTGCTAAAATCTAGCAGATTTCTAATTAACTATCTTGGTTTTCTTTACGTCAATCATACAAAATGCAAATTATAAATTAAACTATCAAAATAATCCAAATATCAAATGTTTACTGACCTGATCTTGGGTTGCTAATTAAAAATCTGCTAGATTATAGCAGATCACGTGACCAGCGTCTACCAGGGTCTTTGCTCCCCAAGAGGAAAGTCCCTGGGTACGAGGTTGCCTTAATTAAAGCCTGGTTTCCATATGGTCGTAAAAATAGAGTCACGATCTTTCTCAAGGGCCAGTTTATATTTAACAAATATAAAACATTTTCCGTGTTGATATACAGTTATATCAACACGAGTGGAATTGGGAAAACGAGAAATCCAACTTCCACGGGTGTTGATATAACTATATATCAATACGGAAAAAATGTTTTATATTTTTTTTTATAATATAACAATGTCAAAAGCCCAAAGGATAAGCAAAATTTCCGTGTTTACAAGCGGCGGAAAATTTCCCGTGTTGACATTGAGTTATGTCAACACGACTCTTAGCCAATCAGCGTTCAGAATTTACAAATGCTATATTATAATAGTTTATACATGTAAACCACATATAAATCATATAGAATTATCTAGTTGTAATCGCTCCGCGTCCTTTCAGTTCTAAAATGTATAGTGTATTTCGGCTGATGAGAAAGATCTTTACGACCGTTACGATTATATGGAAACCAGGCTTAGTCTTAGATATATAGTAATCTCATTCTCAGAATCAAGTATGATATAGTATAATAATATTAAGCCGGTTTAATAAATACGTGTGTAGGCCTATAGGAGAATAATCTCAACGATCTGTGCCTGTGTATAGGCAATGATGACAACAAAAAGCGCTGCGGGGAGAAATTACAAAATCTAGTATTTTTCAGGTAGTTTTAATCTCTTTCAATCCACGGCTCTCTGTACATGAAAATACTTTAGCATAGCAAGGATGTAAGTCAGCTAAGTTAGAACGACGATACATTTTACTTGATGCTATAATTACTATAAGTATATAAGCCTACAACTGTCACACGTTTGAGTCACTGAAAATGTTTAGAAAACATTCCTATACAGAGGTCTCTTCGGGTGAATTTAGCACAAGGGATATTTTCAGTCCGCCATGTTCTTAGCAAGCTGCCCTAAAGAGAGGCCGTCACCCCCTGAAAACATATTGAAATTTAATGTCTCGCGGGGGCGAGTGCCTCTCTTTAGAGCACTTGCTAAGAACATGGCCGCCAGAAGTGAGACCTCTGTATGTACTTACTCTGTGCCCAGGCTCTGTGTGTAGCCGGCATACAGACTTTCCCCGCGCCAGCCAAAGGCTGGATCCGGATGCGAGCTACACACAGAGTCAGCCTGGGCTTCCCGTGATCAGATCAGTTTGGTGCAGAATTTTGCACTATTGTTACAGATATTTTTGCACTGCTGTTGCAGAATTTTGCGCTGTTGTTTGGGATTAACCGCACTGAAATCAACCAATCACAGCCGAGTAGCGTTTTACGTATATTATTATTATCTACGTAATAGCTCAAACAATTCTTTGTGAAACTGTATTTTTAGACAAATGTATTGCTTTACGTTTCATGAACCACGCGGGTGCAAACTTCAAAGTCATCTCGACGATGAAGCCAGAAGGTTACCCCGTCACAACAGACGAATATAAACTAAAGACTATATTCAGACACTCGCAATTACGTCATTTTGTCATATTCCATGGCGCTGATGAGAAGAATAAGAGAGAAATTTTATTGGATGGAGAAAAAACCATCTCTGTGTCGCCTCAAGACGATTGCGAACATTTCGCTGATGTTATTGTTACTGCTAGAGAAGGTATTTAATACTGAGCAGAAGGTATATTTAGCAATTAAAATTACACATGCAAAAATCAAGCCGTCAACAAGTTGTGTTCGCACTGCATGTCCCAAGTTGTCAACAAGTTTGGAACAAGCTGTTGACAACTTGTAACAAGCTTGATGGCATTATCAGACTTGTTGAAAGGTTGTTCCAACAAGTCTGATACAGTCATGATATATAACAATACTGTTACAACCTTGTGTCTTCAACTTTGACCGTGGCTTTAATTGTGAAATTCTTGTTATGTCATGATTGTATATATGCAGTCATACTTGTTAGAACAACCTTGTAACAAGTATGATATTGTCATCAAGCTTGTTACAAGTTGTTAACAACTTGTTCCATGCAAACCTGTTACAACCGGGAACAAGCAGTGCGAACACAATTTTCGACAGCTTGTGAACAGATTTGTAACAACTTGTTGCAGATTTGTAACAACTTGTTCACGTTTAGGATGCATACGACTCACGGTTAAGCTGCGTGCAGTTCACGTTTAAGATGCATGTGATTCATGGTAAAGCTGCGTGCAGTTCACGTTTAGGATGCATGCCATTCACGGTTAGGCTGCGTGCAGTTCACGTTTAGAATGCGTGCGATTCACGGTTAAGCTGCGTAGTGTTATAACTAGAAAAGCAGAATTGTGATTCTAACCTGTTTTGTTTTTGTACTTTTTTCTTTCCACAGCTCCAGCGCAAGATATCAGATTTTCTGAAACAAATCTACCAGCAGACAATCCAGCAAATGTTAATGTCCCAACAGACTTGAAGAAAACGTCCCCAACAAAACTAGGTATATGCAAAGAAAATAGCGTTAAATACATCATACTATACGCTTTACTATAACTAAACAGTGGAACCCCGTTCAGGGTTCGTAGTCTCCAAGACCAAAAGAATTCAAAGACATTCAAAGATTTTTTCTGCCTATTGTCAAAGACTTTTCAAAGACCTTTGAGAGCAATCAGCTGTCGAGAAATTGCGATGTATAAGCACCATTTTACCAGGTAATTAGTCCCTTCGAATCACTTCCTAAAATGCACTTTTTCGTCGATATTTGCGAAAATCTTGCTTCAATCAATCTATTTTATTAGCTATAGGAAATCGTATAATCAAATACTCACTAAAGAATTTAAAGACTATTAAAGACTTTCTTCGCTTTTTCACACGATTCAAAGACTTTTCAAAGACCTTAAAGACCTGCATTCAAATTTAAAGACTTTCCAGGATTTCAAAGACCGCTACGAACCCTGCCGTTATTGAAGATTTTATCTCTGTGCATGTGGTCATTCCAGCCATTGTGTGACATTTATAGTTAGTTTATATCTTTAATAATGGAAACTTGTAAAATAAATAAAATAAAAACTAAAATCAAATAAATTTATTTATATTGGTCACTCTATTAGCTCTAAACATATTTTACCTAGTAGTCAAGGCAGACCATCCGTAGTCAGTTCAATGTAAATACACGAGGAAACATGAATACCTGGGGCCGGTTGTTCAAAGCCGGATTAGTGTTAACCCTGGGTTAAAATTTAGCCTGGGGCCAATTGTTGGGAACCCAATTAGCTCAACCCTATATAGGTTAACCCTAAATTCAAAGCAAACTTCCTAACAGCTTGTTTATCAATTTGGAAATATTTCTTTAGAAATCTTGTCTGGGTCAGTAAGAATTATTTTCTCTTTGGTTTTGAAATAAACTTAAGCTAAGTTTAACTAGGATTAAGTTAAATTAACTGGCTTTCGAACAACACGCTTGTCACTTAGCCCGCAAGATGAATCTGTTATTCAAAGTTGTGAATTCGATAGCATTAAGAAACGTTATTGTTGTTCAGTCAAAGTTGATAACATTTCTCACATATATCTTTATTCAGAAACTAAGAAGACAGCACGCCAGCAGATAGAAGATGCGGATAAGAAAGGTAAACGTGACTCCAAAATAAAAACTACGATTATCTGCCAGTTAGTTCTTCTGTGGTTAAAGATGTAACGATGGAAGAACAGCTAGGGACTCATAGAGCTATCTAGCATAAATTGTGTTAGTCTAGTTTAGCTGTCTTCTAACCCTAATAAGGTTCCCAGCGCTCACAATCCCTATTTATATTTTGTAAGGCAAAACAAATCTCGACAAAAACGAACAGTACAAAGACGCAATGGAACACACCGACCAAATTCCTACATTTGAATCATCACTGACAGAACCAGCAAGTAAGATAAATAGCAACTCTGACCAACTTACGAACTTACGAGATATTAAATCACAGAAAACTTCAAACAATCGCCCTTTTACGACAAGTTACGAAGACGATACGAACATAACGTACGTTGACGAAGATTCAGCCGACAACGAACCAAAGTTAAATTATCATCCGATGAAAAATGAAATGCCAGCAACCTTTACGCATAGGGATGACAGATTTGGTAGAAATGCAGAGAAAAATAGGCAGCAATCAAAAATGAAATCTGAGTACAGCGAAGAAATAAAGCTTTTAAAGAATATGCTACCATTGTTGGCGAAATACAAAATTTTAAGTCTTGATCAGGTTGATATGAATAATGAAAAACATAATAATGAACAGTTTTTACTATCTGGCAGAAAACTTGACAGAAATGAGAAAAATAATGACATGCATAGTGATAGCGAACACGTTTCGCTTTCGGGTAGAAAAACAAAACAAAAAATGATGAATGATGGCAAATTTCCAGATTTATTTGCAGAAAAACAAGCGACAAATATAGACAATAGGAAAAATCAAAGAAGGCAAAACGAGCGATCCAAATTAATTTTAAGCGAAAAAATCAACACTCAGAAAATTCCAAATGGCAAAAGTGGTAAAGTTTTGCAAACAACTGCTATTTTAAACAATCAAAATAAAGAACACATGGCCTTTCCAAAACAATCCGAAACAACAATCCTAAGCGAAAACATCAACACTGGTAAGAATACCACTGTTCTTCAAGCAACACTTCACCATACCAAATTAACCAATAAAGACGGCACCCTTGAAATTCTTAACAAAATACCAGCAAGTGACAATTCAAGTATCACCAAACCCAAAGTAATTCACTCCAAAGCTGAAGCTATCGGAGAAATTTTTAAAGCACTGGGCAGCAACAACAGAATCGTTAAAGATGCCAATGGTTTGTACCTGATTTCTGGTAAACATGTTAAAATTATTCATCGCGCACATGGGAAGCATGTCAAGGAGAAAAATTTGGAAACTTACAAAGATAAGAAAATTGGACTATTGAGTAAAGCAATCGGACCATTTAAAACACCAGGGGATCTGAACGACAAGGTTAAACCTACTGATTTGGGGTTAAAGGATTCTCGGGCTAGCTTGGTCCAAGATAAAGAAATACAACTATCAAGTAAAACAGCTGATAGAAAAAAATCATTTACAAATCCAAGTGAAGAGAAGGAAAAGATGAAATCTAGTGAGTTGGGATTAATAAAAACAAAATCACAGGCTCCATTTTTGCAGATAAATTCAACGAATTCAGACAGAAATCAACAAGGATTAAGTAATGTTTTGAGTGGTATGGAAAAGAAATTTGGGCTGGACTTATCAACTTATAATCTGAGAGATCTCGAGTATAAACTTCAAAGTAATTCGAAGAGTAAAACCTCTACCAAATTTAAAAAAACTACTGAAGGTTATAAACCTGCTGGGGAAAGTCTTTGGAAGAATGAACCCACTGAAGATAGTGTACCAAACAATAGTGTGTTTCCACCAAAAGAAAATGGCAGTTCTTATACGAATGTGGAAAATAGGAATGAAAGGAAAATTCAATGGAAACTTAATGGTGACTCTTATACTAATAGTACAGTGCCAAATGAAGTAAACAATAAAGTGCTTCCACTAAAAGAAAATGATAATTCTCATACAAATATAGAAAATAAGAATGAAAATGAAATTCAGGGGACGTTTAATGATGCTTATATCAACAGCACAGGACCATTGAATGCAGATGGAAAGCCACTGATGGGAAATGAATATCTGTCTAAAGATGACGAAACACAAGACTCGAATCCAGTTACTTTTACATCAAAATTCATGGACGATGTTTCAAATCTCACAATCTTCCCACAAAACGAAAGCAGGATTTCTGACTATAGTTTCAATAAAAGCTCGTCGAACGGAATAAGCAGTACTAGTAGACCTTCGTTAGGCACGCCTTTGTCTAAAAATAAAACAAATAAACTAGAATCATTCTCTGAACATGTACATGGAAAATCCCACGACAACTCAAGTGTTAGTGATAAAAAGTCAAGTGATGTCCATATAGAAGTCTTTGATGAAGCCAAGGGAGATAAAAATAAAGGAACTTATCAAACGTCAACCGATGTCAAACAGGATTCGGAAAGTGTGGAAGTTATCGACGAAGGAGAGTCAAGCCAACCTGCTGTAAAAATAACGCCTGGAGATTTAAGCTCGGCATTACAAGATAAATTTGGTAAAGGGATTGATAGAGTTGGCTCTGACAATAACTGGGCAGCAGAGAAAGGGACTAAGTTACCAAAAATTACAGAAGCAAGCAAGTCAAGTCAATGGACTGAAAAGATTGATGGAGTTGGGTTTTATAGTAACTCGGAATCGAAAAAGAAGGCTCAATCAGCAGAATCTACAACAAAAGCAACTGCGACTGAGGAATCAAAAGTCCTAATGTCATTAGAAAAAGAGGCTAAATTGCCAGAAAGTACAAAAGTAGCAACAGGGAAGAACGAATCAAAATCGGCAACATCTGGTCCAACGTGGAGTGTGAATGTTGTAGGTAATGTTGCCAAGCCGCAGGAAGAGATTTTGGGAAGATCTAATCGATCAGAAACAAGGAAAATTACCACAGAACGTTTGAGTTCCAATAGAGGAAATACGAGCACTCAAGGTAAAAGTAGAAACTCAAGTGTACAAAGGAATACCGAAAGTTTACTTGGAAGAAACTCTGGCAACGGAGAACTTCAAAATGTACTCTGGGTTAATGACCATCATCTAGGTACAAGTGAAGAGAAAATGGGCCCTCAAGGTACAAGTAGAAACACGAATGTCAAACCAAGAAATAAAGACAACTCACTTGGGATAAGCAGGGGTAACGGCGTACCTCAAAGGACAAGTATGAACAACCAAGGTGAGCTAGGGACATCTAGGCTTACCAATGGATCTAGTGAACCAATGATTCCGAAGAGAGTTGTGGACGCTCTACTGTTGAGTCTTACCCAAAAGTCACAGGGAAGAAATTCCGAAACTAATAAAATAAACAACCAAGAAAAATTCACAACGAAAAAGTTGAAAGGGAACTCAGCTCATGCAAAGTTGCCTAAAGAAGCGTCTGAAAATAATATAATTACTGAAGATAGTAACCATATACCTATAGACACCAAACAAAAAGTCGGTCCCTCCAAAATACCCTACATAAAAACAACTTCAACTGCAGAGAACACTAACTTGGATAATTTACTGGAAAAATTCGTAGGACTGCTTTCCAGACACATGAGACCGGTTAAAACAGAAAAACCCAAAATAAAAGTCAAGTCACATCAAAAACATAATATCTTACGTGCAATACCTTTATTAAAATACCAAGAGAAATTGTTATGGGACGAACAACGAAAATTAGAACATCAATTAGCTATGAAACAAAAAGTTTTGGAGGAAAGTGAATTAAATGAAAATTTGGGAAGTAGTAGAACGCCCCCAACAAACGTTGAAGTCAATCTTAAGAAGAAAATTCATGAGTTGAGTGAAGAGAAAAATTTCTTGTTGAAAAAGTTAAAAATGCTAAGCTTTCAAGAAAAATATAAAACCGGTATGGGTAATGTATATAATGATAAGTTAATGACACCCAATCAGGAAACAATCTTGACAGAAGTTTATAACGATTCAAACCAAAAGAGTGGCACCGCTCCTTATATGGGTTCGCATGTTACCTATAATGTTGTGAACGACCGAGGTTTGAATAAAGAACATGCGTCTGAATCCGAGCTTCAACAGGCAGATGAACAGCTAAATCAATTACTCGCAGAGTACGAAGCTACGATTGGCTCGCCCAATGGTCATACTACGGACACATCCGACCGTACAGCGAACGACCCCGAAGGTCACACGAGTGCAACCTCTGGTAAACATGTGTTGCAATTTTCAGAGCCAGTTACAGTAGCCGGACCAGGCGAACATTCGATGGAGGATAAAAAACATGATGTCGTTGGGTTGGGGAAACCTAACAGAGACCCGGAGATAAACAGCAATACGCAGGAAATAAATAAAGTCACATCAACAAACATAAGAGATTTTGACAATATACCGCGCAATACCGCTGATCAAATCTCCGCCACAAAAAGTTTCACCGCGGGCGCATCCGAGGATCGACCCCGTATATCAACAGAATATCCTATATATCAACATACGTCCGATTATATCCACATGCATCCATATGGAACCCAAGATGTACCATACCAGCACACAACAAATCCTACTTCAAGCACACCTAGCTATCCTACACCGTCCTTTATAAACAAGGAAGCTGATTACGCCTCAGACACCGTACAAAAGTTCGCGGATCCGTTCACAAAATCACAGGATGACAGCAATTTGAACCAACGTAGTATGACGAACAGTAAATCAGGCTACAATGGCAAGGGTAGTCAAGGGGTACAAGGGGTGAACAATGTATTCCCAGGGACATACAGTTACGGTGAGGAACACGAGAGTACACGAAGTCTTCCAAACTGGAGACAAGAAGATGCAAACTTATTGAAAGAAATGCCGGAATATTCAGAAAATGCTAATACTATTGAAAGCGAAACACAACCAGAACACTATACTGTGCTTACAACTGAACAGGATTCGGCTGCCAAGGTAAAACTGCAGGACAGAAATACAGCAGCTTCAGATGGTGAAATTAAACCGCAGATCACAAATACTGTAATCGGGGCTCAAGAATTAAGGACTGGGGCTGAAGCATTCCAGCAACCAATGGGAAGCCAGCATGAAAGAACCTCGCAAAGCTCTAATATTTTGGGCTTGCATGTGAACGCAGAGCGAAATTTCTGGCCTAGGACCGAGGGAATGAAGCAACCAAATTCGCTGGTTGATGGTACAAATTCCAAGCTACATCCGCAGACCTCTGATATCGTGGAACCAAATAACGAGAGAGAACCTCGGTACGAGTTGAGAAATTCTCTAAGAGAAAAGAATAATAGATTCGCGTTTGAAAATTCGGAATCTCAGCAACCCGAAGTAAATCAAATTGGAGATATACATAGTAATGTACAGGCAGGACGCTATAATACGCTTATATCAGGAAAGAAACCTGACGAACTCTACCCGCACGCCACAAGTACAGCGGTCTCAAAAAATGACGATGATGATGGAGAAGAGTCACATGATCTCCAGGAAAGCTCTCAACAACCAATAGGAAGTGAAGTTGATGGAGCTTTCGAAGTTGTGCAGGGAGGGGCAGTGCCGACGTTGCGAAGAAACACGGATAACCCAGAAGATGGTGTACAAGATAAAACGTACATCAACGGCGATGAATATCATTTGCAGAAGAAATATGGAATAGCGAAAAGAGAGAAGAGGAAACATGTTTAAGATGTTGACATTAATAATATTTGTATACAGTTAATTCAAAAAACCCTAAACTCTAACGCCTGTGTTCTAAAAGCTCACTCATACTCACACTCAATGAGTGGAGGTTCAATCTGAGCTTCTCTTATGAGGGTCATTGCTGTTTTTGAATAGCTGGAGGGTTAGTGTCATACCTTACTATGTGACTACTCGTCCTCCAGCTATTAAAAAAAAACATGGACACTCAAGAAAAGCTCAGATTGAACCTCCACTCATTGAGTGTGAGTGAGCTTTTAGAATACGGGCGTAAACCTTAAACTCTAAGCGTGCAAAGCATAATGGGAGCATCATTTAATCAGTTTAGAAATCATATTTGGGGGCCATTTCTTATAGACATGGTAAATATCTCCTTACGAGAACAATTCATTCATAAATCTAAGCTTTGTGCGTTTAGAGTTTAAGGTTTAGAGTTTAAGGTTTGCAAAGGACATATAGGGTTGGCTGTATATAATAATAATTGTATATAGTAAAATTTGTATATATAGTAACGTTAATTTGTGTACATTTTAATATTTATTTGTATTTCAAAAACTCATTAATAATTCATGAAACAATTATCCAATCTTGAGTAAGAAATTAGTCACGTGCATACGTCTTTATACGAGCTAAAGAACACTTTAACACAAGACCATTGTTATGCAAACTATATAAAGACTTTTATATAAAGATTTTTATATAAAGATTTTTATATAAAGATTTTTATATAAAGATTTGACTTATTATGCAAACGTTTTTGAAGCCACTTAAAAAAAAACTCGCAGGTCGTGTTTTATTAGGTCTAAAGCCACTCGCGCTGCGCGCTCGTGGCTTTAAACCTAATAAAACACTCCTGCTCGTTTTTTAAATAGTACTTAAAAAACTCATTAATTAATAATTCACGAGGAAAAGATAAAGGAAATCACTGCCGTGTCGGTGGTTTTATATGTGATAAAAAAATCATGTTCATTTACATCAACTTTTGTTTTGATTTCTGAGCTATTTAAAACACTCGCAGTCCGTGCTTTATCAGATATAAAACACTCGGCTGTCGCCTAGTGTATTATATCTGATAAACCACTCTTTCTTGTGTTGTAAATAGTGCATATTAAATAATTAAAATATGTAAATCCTGGTGCGTTTTACCGTGCTTAAATAAAGCACTCATTCATTCGTGTTATCCAATGTAGTTAAGCTGGGTAGCAACGTCATGGCCAAATTACCATAGAGATTATAAATAACACTAGAGGAGGCATCGAGTTTAAAAATTGGGAACGCAGCTAATGGGGGGCAAATTCAAGTCCCGGATATAAAATCATGCTCTCATTGGCTGATTTGAAACTCGTCACCAATGGGAACACGAATACAC
>CACRXK020001251.1:13989-57447 GCA_902702795.2 Paramuricea clavata | reverse complement strand
CCTGTGCATCTTCATTATCTGATAAATCGGCCTCATCAGCCAATATATTTTGTAAAACTTCATCAGATGTAAAATATTTCTGCTCAGACTTTTCCGCCATCTTGAAAATTTTGGCAGTAGACCGCTGACATTTCGAAAACGAACAGTCGTCTCCTAAATGCTACTTGAGCTCTTCTGCTGACCCGGCGTGGTACGCGTTAAGTCTTTCTATAAACATTGTATGTTAAAACCGGTTGAAGGATTATCATGCAATTCAGGAATTTAATTTCATGCAGGGCCTCATCTTGCATCGTTCACTACTAAACAACCGAAGTAAATATGTGGGGAGTAACGAATATATTCAGAATAATGATGAAGTATTTTCCTCTTTCGTACCGTTATAGATTACATACCTATATTTGTTATCGCTGTCATTCATTATTCACTCTACTGATTTTTTCAACGGTTGTAAAAGTGCTTGAAAGTTGAAACGCGATAAACCTACGAATGCGGATCCCACAATTAATGAAAAGAAACTTTAATTTTTATATACTAAAGTCTCATCTGGATTATACCAGCCAACGGGCACAATTAAAGAGAGCTTGAAAAATCATTATCCCGCTGAAAAATCATTATCCCGGTGATGAGTTTATATGGTGCATGTTAACTTCAATTGGTTGGCACATATATATTCAACAATTATATATTATTATATATATATATCACCGATGATTACAACTAAATTTGTATTGCATGATCCGCTGATTCATGTTGGCATACTCAATATAGGACTTAATTGAGCAGACTTTGCAACGCCTGTATTATTAGTAGTAACAAGAGATTATTAATCCTTTCTATACCGGCAAAACACGAGTAACTGTTTAGCAAGCCTCTTGTTAATTTAGACATTTTTTCGTTTTAATTGTCACAGTTATTTTAAATGCAAATTACAAACCATGCTTTTTTCGGTTCTGGTATATAGCATGAGCGTCATGAGAAAACGATCGTCTTTTTGTGTACTTTCAAACTCGAAAATGCGTTTTTTTTATCAGCTTGTCATTTCTTTCAGCTAACATTTACTTAGTGATTCTATTTTTGCATGCATTATGGTAATGATGCGTAAATATGTACATGTTTCGGACATTTTAAAACTGTTAATGGATCTTACTGGAAAGAGCACGATACATTTCAAAATTGATCTCTGAGGAACTTGATGTGCATGCATGGCTTATCGGGGTATGTGCATATACTAAGAAACAGAATTAGCCTAATGTTACTAAATTGGCATCCTATTTGTTACTATAGCTCCAAAATCTGTCAGCCTGCGGCTTTAAGAAGCTAGAAACAGAAGATTAGTATTTATTGTAAGCAGGTGGCATACATCATGTTTAAATGGACGCACGCTTGAGGTGCACCGAATATTTACATTAGTGAATAGTTTAAAGAAAAATATTAAGTATTCAACTGTATCTTCAATGAAGCAATATATATACAAGCTGTGTATAAGTCAAGCAGTGCTATCCTCTATGTCATTCAGGCAGAGGTAATACCAACGATTTTATAAAATATCTATATTAGTTTTTGGTCATTTTGCAGCGTGAAGCCACCAATTGTGTTATACAGGTAAACCGCAATAGAACTTTTGGTTATTAACCTTCACAAAGATGGCTTCAAATAATTCAAGTGAGCTTTTTAAACTGGAGTTGAAGAAGTCTGAGGTATTATTCCTGCTCATCTTTAATTCGTTTGAAATCATTGTCGGAGTGTTGTCGAATTCTTTTGTTATTCTCATATTCTTGTTGGCAAGCGAGATGCGAAAACGTCCAAGCGATTTGTTGATTTTTAATCTTGCAACAGCTGATCTCATATTGCTGACTGCATTTCAGCCTTGGTTGACATGTATTATCAGTGAAATAAGTATTGGGAAAAAATATTACTTCTTTTATGAAGGTCTTAATTCGTTCGTTCAACTCGCAAGTGGTCATGCAGTGTTCCTTATATCATTAGATCGATTTCTTGCCGTGAGCATCCCATTAAAGTATGAAACTTGGGTAAGAAGAAATACTGTCTACAAGTTTATGCTTTTGTTTTGGATTTTGGCGCTTTTAATTGGAATTTTGAATGTTATGGCATATGAATTGAAATTCTACAGACCGTGGTTGATGTTCTGGATAACATTTCAATTGGTTCTTTTGTTATCCATAACTCTGATGTACATGGTAATATTTTCATCCTCTTTTAAACAAGGAAGAAGAATATGGCAGAGAGAATCAATTTCAGAATCGGAGAAGCTCCGTTATCGTATGATGCTAAAAATCACAACGAATACATTTATCCTTGTTTGTTTCTTCTACGCAACGTACTTGCCTGTCATAATTTATATAACTCACTCTTCACTAGTAATTGGGAAAGAGAACGACTTACAGATGGGAACAAGAGCTTGGATTTATTCATTTAGTGCTATTAATTGTTGTTTTAATCCCGTGTTCTATGTGTTTCGTACGGCAAGGTTTAAACAGGTCTGCTATCGACTTTGGTCTGCTAAAAATATGAACAGCCGCAATCAACGTATTATTCCCCGTTAGTGCGGCCATAATATAGCGGATTTACACTGCAGAACATTTGCCTAAAACTGCTTACAACTTGAGTTGTACTGTGTAAATAAAGCGCATTACTCGCCCTATGGCGTCGTACGTAGTGGAATTGAGTGCTTGATTTATACACAGTACAACTCAAGTTATAAGCTGGTTCCGTGCGACAGTTCTATATATGCAAACGTTGTGTCAGTATAGTGTAAATCGCATTGAGAAAGCGTTTGACTTCTCATGCATATTTATAGTTCGTGACCTAAATCTATCGACTTTGGTCCATTAAGAAAATCAACCGCAATCCAATGAAAATATGGTTGTATAAAGAACCACAAAGTTATATTCAGCTATCGATCGCAATTCGTAGCCGATAGGAAACATTCGAACAAGCATCAACTCAGACCCGACTGGAGTTACTTGTGTTTGCAACTGCACTCAAGAGCAAGGGATAGTTTACTGTATAGGTAATTATATTAGCCTTTCTCACCAAGACCGAAATGCGCTATTTTAGGGGTGCTGTCTGCCTTCGTGAAAGATTCTAGACAATTCAAGCAACGTGAAAAGTGACTTTTAAAAAGTTATGACTGTAAATTTACCAATATACAAACAACTACAATATATTAAAAAAGTTGTATTTCGTGGTGCGGAAACTCTCAAACGTGATAGAGGCAGTACTCCAAATATGGCGAAAAAAATCCGCCGTAAGAAAGGCTAATTGGTGTGTATACTGTTGCATCGCCAAACTCATCAACTACAACCTAATTTGTCAACACAACATTGTTGATGTCATGACGCAAGGACAACTATAATTTATAGAAATTCTTCGATGAGGGAGCAGCAACTACATATTAAGCGTGAGTATAAGGAATAATTGCACTAGGTGAACTTGAACAGAGTGTATATTATGATGTATATGTGTAGATGTAGTCTCGAACGGTCTCTGCCAGTACAGGTAGTACCAATAATAAGAAAGCTACGGATTGATATGGACGCAACTACCTGAAAAATACAAGAAGAACATCATTCGACTTTACGAGTGAAAACCATCGTTGGAAAGCCAGTTAGTAGCCAATTACTGTTAGCTCAAGATGAAGGACCGCCCAGCGAAAAGTTAAAATTCTCCTTGTATTTTTCAGGTTATTGAATCCCTATCAATCTGCACCTATAATATATGGATATTGCTTGTTTTAAAATGACAAATAAGAACATTCAAAAAATGATAAAATTCAATGCATATGCTATCTATATTTATTTAAACGTCGGCATTATTTAGACATAGTTTATATAACTTGTGGCGAAAGTAGAATAACGATAATGACACCCTAAACGTCGCTAAGGAAGAACACCTGTCCTTAAAATATGTCAACTATATTAGAAAATACATGCATGCACCAACCCCTCGCCTTTCTTAACATATGAAGTATATACTGTATATATATATATATATATATATATATATATATATATATATATATATATATATATATATATATATATATATATATATATATATATATTTAAAATACTCATTAATAATTCATAAACCTTGTGGCAAATCACGTCAGCCATAATATGTCACGTGGAGTGACTTTATATCTGATAAAACACATGTGGCATTATATAATTGTTCATCTTAATTAGCATGATTATACTATGGTTCATCCTAATTAGTATTCTTTTGTAGTCGTATTTTAAGCTATTCAAAACACTCGTTGTCGTGTTTTATCAGATATATAACGCTCGGCTGCGCCTCGCGTTATATATCTGATAAAACACTCCTACTCGTGTTTTAAATAGTACATATATATATATATATATATATATATATATATATATATATATATATATATATATATATATATATATATATATATATATATACAGGGTGTATCAAAATAAACGCAATTCATCTTCTGTGCTTAATAACTTTCGAAATACTATTTCTAGTTAAACGCATTTAGGCTTACTTCAAAGCCTGTTCTTTTCTCTTTCAAACAAACTATTATCCTTGTCTCCAATGCTAGTAATAATTGCACAGGAAAAGATTTAGTAAAACCTATCATTTTTAGTTGCTGTTTAATTATGCAAGTTTACTATATGTTACTGTTTAGTCGGTTTAAATGTTAGAATTTTCTTCTTTAAACTTTAATGTTGTCGTCACTACATCTGGAAAACCACGTAAGAACAAATTAAAAGTATTTTAAAAGAGACCATGAGGTTGTTTGAAAATCCCAAACGAATGCTAAAAATCATAGAATCAAAACATTCTGGTGTCTGTGCCAGAGTGTCATCGAATTGCGATGTAATGTAAACAGAAATTATAGCAAGCTGATGTCAGTCAGCTTAGATGGTCCAAGCCAAAATTATATCGCATTTGAAGTTTCAAACTGTGTTAAAAATAGTGGAAGAAAAGCCGTAATTATACTTATTGTTATAATCCATTTATTAAAATGCAACATTTTTTTGTTTTAATGAAAAAATCAGTTATTTTCATGAGAACGATTTGTTATTCCATCTCAATTTTTTAATCTCCAATCGCAATAACGTAAAGTATTATTACCCGCGAACCAATGAGTCAAATTTAAGAAACAACCCACTGTTAGAAAGCTGAATGGCTACGCTTTAAAATTAATGTAAACTTTAACGTTTTTGTCTATTATTTGTTTAGCAATTTATATTTCAGTCGAGGATTGCGCTTTTTTTGATACACCCTGTATATATATATATATATATATATATATATATATATATATATATATATATATATATATATATATATATATATATATATATATATAGCTTAAGATTTTGGCTTACGAAACACAAACAGTGCTCAATACCATATAGATAGAGCGTAATATAGTTTTTCGTTTTACCTCAAAAAACCACAACAGTCTGTTTCATCCGTATAGGAATCATCAGGTGGTCCTGATGATTCCTATACGGATGAAACAGACCGTTGTGGTTTCTTGAGGTAAAACGAAAAACTATATATTTATTATATAGTAGAGGGTGAGATACTGAAAAATACACAGTGAGATATTTTCCATGTCTTCACTAGTGAAGGTATCGATCGCGTGACTTTTAGTATTTATGCAATTTTTTGCTTGGGACTATATAATAAACAGAACATTACATTACACGGTGGCTTGAAGATATGACTTTTATCTCCTCGTGTTAAAAACAATATTTTATTCACTCGCTGCGCTCGTTTGTAAAATATTGTTTGACCACTCAAAGAAAAAACTTTACAGTAAACGTCATATCTTCGCGTCGCCTTGTAGTATCCCATATATATATATATATATATATATATATATATATATATATATATATATATATATATATATATATATATATATATATATATATATATATATATACGGTATATACCAGAGGCAGAGAAAATTAAGTTTTTAAGTTTTTTGCCCGCAAAGCATTGTTGAAGTCCCCGCACGTAATATGATATAAAAATTGTTTAAGGTCAAGCATAATCATTGTTCCATTACCGTATTTACTCGCTTGAGCGCCGCGGCGCTCCATTAAATTTTCAGAGCTTCAGATGATGCGCTCATTCAGGGGCGGCGCTCAATCGGGGGCGGCGCTCTTTAAAAAACTTTTATTTGTGTATTATAAAAAGAAATTTTAACAATAAAATAAACAGGTTTTCAAACACTCATTAACAATTCATAAGCTTATTGGCAAATCATGTCAACCATAATATGTCACGCGCAGTGGCTTTAAACCTGATAAAACACTCCTAATTAGTATTCTTTATATAAAGAATACTAATAAGGCAGTATATATTGTAGTCGTGTCCTCGTTAGTATTTTTTATATAAAGAATACTAATAAGGCAGTATATCTATTAAATTTGTAGTCGTGTTTGAAGCCGTTTAATCACTCGCAGGTCGTGTTTTATCAGGTCTAAAGCCACTCGCGCTGCGCGCTCGTGTCTTTAAACCTAATAAAACACTCCTGCTCGATCGTTTATTAAACAGTACTTAAAACGTTTTTGTCACTAAATGTCCCCATTTTGACGGCGTAAAGTTTTTACGCTGTTTAGTGCGGCGCTCATTCGGGGGTGGCGCTCTTTAAAAAAAAATTATCTCAAGTACGGCGCTCATTCGGGGGCGGCGCTCAATCGAGTAAATCGGCGGTATATTGAAAAGCCCATTCCTTCAGCCGGATGGGCGACTCACAAGGCAGTGACGAAGCCAGCCCGACTTTTTACTCCTGCTATGTAAATTTCAATTTATTATCATTATTATTTTCTTTACAAATCGATTTTTTTTACAGACCATTAACTCGGAAAAATTAACATAGCAGGAGTAAATAATCAGGCTGGCTTTGCTACTGGCACAAGGATCCAGTAACACATGGTTACTGTTTCATTTTTAAAGTTCGTCCAATTTTATCAACCTTCTAAGCGTTTTATCAACCTTCTAAGAAAGCCAAAAAGTAGTAACTAAGAAAGCCAAAAAGTAGTAATAACATTTTGTCGTATAGACCAATTGCGAAACTTAGTAACCGTGCCTTCCCATAACATGAAAACGAGGCTTATTATGCAAAACTTAAAATTCTATTTTTTGTTTTGTCCGAAAGTCAAAGAGTGAGGCGCCAAGTTTTATGGCAGTGTTCTCTCGTTTTATCAAGTTTTTAGATACTTTTTCAGCTTAGTCAAATCAATTATTATGCTCATAGTTATTAGTATAGATAGTTTTTTTTCTTCAACTGACGCGTTTTCGTGGGGTGTTTTTTATCATTTTGACGGCACGAGCCGGTGGAAATATCATGGGAAACATCGAAGCAAACTCAGGTAAGCAAACCTTTTTTGCGAAATAATTTGTTATAAAGTTTATTACCATTTTTGTGGCCCTAGTTTGATTTTTTAAAACACGTGCGTCAATTTAAATCTAATATCCGGTGTGAAATCGGCCAATTTCCGGCGCAAATATTCACGTTTTCTGCAACACATTTGCAAAAGTTCGGCGTCATTTCACCACCATTCGTGTTCTGTTTTGAAATTGTTTTCATCGCAATTTGTTTTACAAAAAATGGCAATATTTAAATCATGACATAACAAATATAAAAGGAAATATTTTAGCTGGTGTGATAAGATGAATTATTATTTATTTAAAAAAATTCTGGTTTCTGATTGGCTAACAGCCAACTGTGAAATTGTCATATCAACTCAATGGTTAACCAAATATGGATTTTTCGTATTCATATTAGCAAAATGACGTCAAAGAGTCAATATAAAAAAAATTTGGACGCGTTTGCGCCATATTACTATGACGATGAGAATCATATTGACTCGCTGACGCCATTGATATGACGACGAACGACGGCTGCCGAAAGACTACGGAATTGTTTCTTTCTTAATATAAATAAAATACAAATGTTTTGAATTTTTTAAATAAATAATAAAACAATTATTGAATTCGGTTTTTGCACAATATGAAGCCCTCAGCATTCGGCTTCGGTTGATAACGGCAAACTTCGGGCTTGATAATTCTTCATATCGTGCTCAACCTCATTCAATAATTAAAATGTCGTTTCTTTTCGTTGTTTTAAATAATAAAAAATTTGCATAGCATGCATGACCCGTTTCCATGGCTAGCTTCACCACAGACAGTATTATAATTATACATGCAAAAACAAGTTATAAGCATTGAAAGTATTCATATAAAATCACCCTTGCCAAGAAAGTAGAATTAGAGCTGACCTTTGACTTTGTGCAAGGTATTTGATATTCATATTGCACTTTTCCTACTTCCTGAACAGGCGTCTTACTGGCTGTTTACATGTTGGAAGGCGGGGTGATTTTGATGTATTGAAATAAGTCACTATAAGCTAAACGAAAGTTCAAATGCTGGTTAACAGAAATCAAATGTTGTAGAGAAGATCTTCTAGTTAAAGAAGATTATTATTGCTGCTTGAACAACTTTTCGTTTACAGTTAACTATAATTAATCTATCTCTAGAAAATAATGTAGTTTCTTGCTTAATTGTGCACCGTAACCTTTTTCAATACACAACATAATCCCGCCTCACATCTCGTCCTGGCAAAGCGGGATCATATAAACAGCCCCTTATTCAGGAAATTGTGCATGCTGCCTTTGATCCATTAGAGGCATGTAAGGCACCACTTTCCTCGCTATATATAGTAACACCTAGTTTAACTAAATGTGTGAATAATACATACATGACCCGCTGATTCATGTCGACATACTCAACAAAACGTACTTAAGTGAGCAGACTTTCCAACGCCTGTACTATTAGTACAAGAGATTAATAATCATTTCTATGCCGGCTAAACACTGACGCGAGTAAATGCTTAGCAAAAGCCGCTTGTTCAACATATTTTTCGTCTTGTTACAGTTATTTTTTTATAATTGCAAATTACAAACCATGCTTTTTTCGATTCAGGCATATAGAATGAGCATCAGATAACGATCGTCTTTTTGTGTACTTTCAAACTCGAAAACTTTTTTTAACAGCTTGTCATTTATTTGAGCTAACATTTACTTAGTAATTCCATTTTTGCATGCATTATGATAATGATGCGTAAATATGTACATGTCTCCGATGTTTTAAAACTATTAATGGTCTTACTGGAAAGAGCACGTTACATTTCAAAATTGATCTCTGAGGAACTTAACATACATGCATGGCTTATCGGAGTATTTGCATATATTAAGAAACAGAATTAGCCTAATGTTACTAAAATGGGATCCTATCTGTTCCTATAGCTCCAAAATGTGTCAGCCTGCGACTTTAAGAAGATAGAAACAAAAGATTACTATTTATTGTAAGCAGGTGGCATACATCATGTTTAAATGAACGCACGCTTGATGTGCACCGAATATTTACATTAGTGAATAGTTTAAAGAAAAATATTAAGTATTCAACTGCAACTTAAATGAAGTAATATATATATATACAAGCTGTGCATAAGTCAAGCAGTGCTATCCTCTATGTCATTCAGGCAGAGGTAATACCGACGACTTTATAAAATATCTATATTAGTTTTGGTCATTTTGCAGCGTGAAGCCACCAATTGTGTTATACAGGTAAACTGTAATCGAACTTTTGGTTATTAACCTTCACAAAGATGGCTTCAAATAATTCGAGTGAGCTTTTGGAACTGGAGTTGAATAAGTTGGAGGTATTATTCCTGCTCATCTTTAATTCGCTTGAAATCATTGTCGGACTGTTGTCGAATTCTTTTGTCATTCTCATATTCTTGTTGGCAAGCGAGATGCGAAAACGTCCAAGCGATTTGTTGATTTTTAATCTTGCAACAGCTGATCTCATATTGCTGACAGTATTCCAGCCTTGGTTGACATGTATTATCAGTGAAATAAGTATTGGGAAAAAATATTACTTCTTTTATGAAAGTCTTAATTCGTTCGTTCAACTCGCAAGTGGTCATGCAGTGTTCCTTATATCATTGGATCGATTTCTTGCCGTGAGCATCCCATTAAAGTATGAAACTTGGGTAAGAAGAAATACTGTCTACAAGTTTATGCTTTGGTTTTGGGTTTTGGCGATTTTAATTGGAATTTTGAATGTTATGGCATATGAATTGAAATTCTACAGACCGTGGTTGATGTTCTGGATAACATTTCAATTGGTTCTTTTGTTATCCATAACTCTGATGTACGTGGTAATATTTTCATCCTCTTTTAAACAAGGAAGAAGAATATGGCAGAGAGAATCAATTTCAGAATCGGAGAAGCTCCGTTATCGCATGATGCTAAAAATCACAACGAATACATTTATCCTTGTTTGTTTCTTCTACACAACGTACTTGCCTGTCATAATTTATATAGCTCACTCTTCACTAGTAATTGGGAAAGAGAACGACTTACAGATGGGAACAAGAGCTTGGATTTATTCATTCAGTGCTATTAATTGTTGTTTTAATCCCGTGTTCTATGTGTTTCGTACGGCAAGGTTTAAACAGGTCTGCTATCGACTTTGGTCTGCTAAGAATATGAACAGGCGCAATCAACGTATTATTCCCGGTTAGGACGGATGAAAGCGGATTTACTGACTGCAGAACATTTGCCTAAAACTGCTTACAACTTGAGTTGTACTGTGCAAATAAAGAAGATTACTCACCTATGTCACAGTGGAAATACATGCAGACATCTCACTTCAGGTTAATTTCGCGTAAGGGATTGTTTAAGTCCGCCATGTTCTCAGCAAGTGCCCTAAAGAGAGGAAGTCACCCCCCTGAAAACATATTGAAAATTTAATATTCCAGGGGGGTGAATGCCTCTCTTTAGGGCACTTGCTAAGAACATGGCCGCCAGCTATTTCGGTAAAAAAGCGCCTAACGTTTTTGTAATGGAAGTTATACTTCTGTATGTCTTTATTCTGTGCCTATGTCGTCGTAGTGGAATTGAGTGCTTGATTTAATTATACACAGTACAACTCAAGTTCTAAGCTGGTTCCGTGCGACAGTTCATTCTATATGCAAAAGTTGTGTCAATAGTGTAAAGCCGGTTTTCTACTAGCACTATTGTTTTTGAGCTCTCAGCTGCAACCATCTGGAACAAATTGCCCAAAGACAAAAGAATAAGTTCTTAAAGCCGATTTTCCACTTGCGAATTTTTTCGCGCGAAGCGAATTTTTCATATGTCTTTGGTCTCTCAACTGGAACCATCTGGAACTAATTGGATAAAGACAAAAAGAACCACAAAGTTATATTCAGCTATCGATCCCAATTCATACCCGATAAGAAATAGCCGAACAAGCATCCACTGACACGACTGCATGGATTACTTATCTTAATGCAACTGCACTTCGAGCAAGGGAAACTTTACTGTATAGGTAATTATAGCCTTTCTCACCAAGACCGAAATCTGCCACTTGGGGTGTGCTGTCTGCCCTCGTGAGAGATTCTAGACAATTCAAGCAACGTGAAAAGCGACTTTTAAAAAGTTATAACTGTAAATTTACCAATATACAAACAACTACAATATACTAAAAAGTTATATTTCGTACTGCGGAAACTCTCAAACGTGGGAGAGGCAGTACTCCAAATATGGCGGAAAAAATGTGCCGTGAGAAAGGCTAATTGTGCGTATACTGTTGCATAGCCAAACTCATCAACTGGAACCTAGTTTGTCAACACAACATTGTTGATGGTACGCAAGGACAACTCAATTTATGGAGATTCTACGATGATGGAGCAGCAACTACATAAGCGTGAGTAAGGAGTAATTTCACTAGGTGTACTTGAACAAAGTGTATTACGATATTTATGTGTAGATATAGTCAAGAACGGTCTATGGCAGTATATATAAGCGCCAATCATAAGAAACTGCGGATTGATATGGGCGCGACTACCTGAATTTTTTTTTTTTAAATACATGGAGAACATCGACTTTTCGAGAGAAGTCCTTCGTCAGGAAGCCAGTTAAGCCGGTTACAGACGAGCAAGTTTTCTATGACAAGTTTTTGCTTGACAAGTTTTATTTGCTCGTCTGTACGCGCAACTTTGACCATTTTTTCTATGACAAGTACATTTGTTCAAAAGCTAGCATGCTAGCTTTTGAACAAGTGCACTTGTCATAGAAAAATTGTCAAAGTACAAATTCTGTTCGTCTGTATGGATCAACAAAGAAAACTTGTCAAAGTAATCAGAGCATTTGATGTTATTGGCCAGCTGGCTACCAATAAATTGTAAACTTGTTGACACGTTCACACCAGTAAAAAAAACTTGTCATATGAAAACTTGTCATATAAATTTTTTTGCATATACACGCGTGCACTTGGCAAATAAAACTTGTCACATAAAAACTTGTCATAGAAAACTTGCTCGTCTGTAACCGGCTTTAGTAGCCAACTACTATAGGCTATTAGCTTCAGGACGAAGGACCGTCCAGTCGAAACGTTGAAGTTCTCCTTGTGTTTTTCAGGTTATTGCATCCCTATCAATCTGCACCTATAATATATAGATATTGCTCGTTTTAGAATGACAGATAAGAACACTCATAAAATGATAAAATTTAATGCATGTGCTATCTATATATTTATTTATTCATTTAAACGTCGTCATTCAGTATTTAGACATGGTTTATAACTTGTGGCGTAAGTAGAATAAAGATAATGACACCCTAAAGGTCGCTAAGGAAGAACATCTGTCTTTAAAATATGTCAACTATAACATACACTTAACACTTGCACTTTGTTTTGACCAAATCCACTTGATTGGTTTATTTTTTGTCATGTGATCGCTTTTATATTCACTAACATCAAAACATATGTATTTTCCGATCTATGCTAATAATTCTGACGAAAGCCTTTAACTTGCTCGAAACGTCGAAGTTTCGCTAGTATTTTTCATATAATTGAATATCAATTCCCAGTTTCTGGTGTTTTGTCATTATTGATGCTGGTACGGACAGTTGGAGTTTATAAATGAAAAATATTGTATGATAGAATGATTTTAGAATGTGTTAGTGTCTATATAGAGCGTTCATTCCTCTGGGACCAACTCACTGAAAAGCCATGGCGACCACACTGGTGTTCCAGACAAAATTAAAATTATTTTGAATTGGAACCCCCAACATGGGAGCTGTGACGTCATGCGCAAACGCTCCACAGGGTGTCCCAAAAAAACCGAAAACTATTGAAATCACTTATTGTTAAATTTGAATGCCCTACCAAACAGCTGGACGTAATGATGCGTAAAATATTGACAAGGTGCATGTATTAGAATTTAGTTAGGAATTCTCCTGGTAAAGTGCGCGATTTTCTGCCCCTGGGAATTAAAAACAGCTTCTTAAACAGTTTCTTTATGCATAAAATTTACTTATGTCAATCATTTATGCACTCGTGGGAACCAACAGAGCGCTAAGGCATTCAAATTCTAACAATTAAATTGTTATTGGTGATTTCAATAGTTTTCGGGTTTTTTGGGACACGCCAGGGTGTCCCGAAAAAAGTACCCTCTATAGAAATTTATCCTATTGTTGTTAAGCACAGGATTTTATGCGACTGGTCAGTTAAAAATTCCATTCAATTGTGTCAGCGCACTCTTGTGTTCAGCATAGTGCTGAGGCAATCAAATTATAACAATAGGATCATTTCTATAGAGGGTACTTTTTTGGGGACACCCTGTATATAGCTAGTAAATTTTTCGCTCGCTGGTTCACTCAAATCTGCGACTTTATGATTGTTGTTTTACTAATCTGAACACACTATGACAATCTATAACACTCTATATCAGTCACACTATAATATAGTGATTGAATGTTGAGTAAACGAAAATGAGCAAAACGACAAACATAAAGTCGGGAAATTGAAACTTATACGAATGTTTCAACAATTTTGTCAGTAATGACTTAGGGCTCGTTCCCACTTTACATGCTCATCAATGCAATACCGAGGCGAATTAAAGTATTTTTAATGAAAGGGACACCTTATAGTTAAATTTATTTCTAGTAGTAATTATTAATACAAATAATATTTAAAACATTAATTATTTGCGATCATGTTTCTACGATTTCAGTTGGGTTAGATTCTGCCTTCTTATGTTTGTGTCGTGTGCAAATATCTTGGCTTATGTTGCATCACACTGGGCATGTGTTTAGCGTTTGAAATTGCTTTAAAAGAGGAAGACTGTTTTAAATTAACAAAGCGCTATCAGCGATAATAAATTATTAACGCTAATAATATAGCGTAACACGGGGCAAAACGAGACGCTTAAGAAGTGTGGCTGTCATAAAATAGCAAGAAGTATATTTAAATGCCTTTTTCAACATTGATATGTTAAGTAGAGTCAAGTGAACCAATTCAGTTCAAAATATATGTTCTTGAGGTAATATTGTGAGACTAATAATACATACAAGAAATACGACCGGAAGTTAATGTCTCATTTTGCCCAACTGAACTGGGGCAAAATAAGACAGATATAAAATATACCGAAATTTATTAAAAATTATTTAAATGTATAATAAATTAAGTTTAAAAGTTCATTAGCAGTCATACACAATGGTCACACTCATTGGTGTTACAAAGCAACATCACTCTTCGTGCAACCAGTTTTTGCACTCGGAATACTGGACCCAATCCTCACCCAGTGATGATTCGGCCAAAATCCATCACACATTGTGAATCTTCCACAGTGTCAGTGCTAAAATTCTTAGTTTTCCTTGCCTTCCTGGTATCAATCTTAGCTCCCTTGGCCTTTGGTTGTTGCACCTTTAGTTTCTTTGCCTTCTTTTCTGTGTCAAAACGTTTTTGCTTGGTTTTCTTGTTTTGTTCGATCATGTTTTCAACAAGAGACTGCTTGTATGTTGAACTGGTAATTATCTCAGGCTCTTCTGAACGCTTTGATTTTTTATTCACAGTGAGGGAAGGTAACTTCATGATCATAGAGAAGCTGACATGCGGTGAAGATAGTTCCCCGTGGTCTACCACAGGTGATTCTTTGGGGCAGGTGATGAAGTTCTGAACTCTAAGGAGACACGTAGTATTGGTGCTGTTTCTTCAATCACAGATGATGATTCTCTGGATTGAGCTTTAAAGGATAATGATTTGTCATGACTTGCACTCGGTGTT
This sequence comes from Paramuricea clavata, assembly GCA_902702795.2. NCBI lineage: Eukaryota > Metazoa > Cnidaria > Anthozoa > Malacalcyonacea > Plexauridae > Paramuricea > Paramuricea clavata. The sequence goes on along the minus strand of CACRXK020001251.1, from coordinate 42,300 downwards.
GCTGTGTTCCAGTCTTCGAAGGGACAACTTAAGGTGGCGCTTAATAAACCCAGCAACAAAGTCCCGACCAGCCAATTTATCGTCAGACTTAAAATCGTTCCTAAATTTGACAATAATCATACACAAAGGTCGACCTAATATCGTTGATGGAAAGAACATAAAAAGCTTGATCCATTATGTGCGCTTCAAGCTCATTCTCTTGGTCATGTGAAAGAATAACATGATAACGCCCCAAGCGTCTCTCATCCATAGATAAATTTTTCAACTTACCTTTGACTCTATGATTTAGGGAATCCTTTGGAACTCCAAGGACAACAGCAGCTTTTCTTATGGACAGCTCTTTTTTCTCAAAGGCCAAGATGGCAAGCTTCATCTACTCCTCGGACCAATTTGCACGATCAGTCTTCCTTATGTAGTTTCTAACCATTCTAAAGAATGAAAATTAAAGCCCAGCAAATGACTTTCAGACAAGACATAACAAAATATAAAATTTATTGGCTAACGTTTCGTTGTATTGTTCACAACATTTTCAGAGCAATTAAACTTATTTACAAGCGTGTATTATATATATATATACAAATAGTTTCAAACGGTTACAGTATTCAAATAAGCGAATAAGAGGAAGGGTGAAAAACAACCTGTCATTAAAAGCAATAGTATTAGTAAATTAAATAAATGCTGGTACGGACAGTTGGAGTTTATAAGTGAAAAATATTGTATGATAGAATGATTTTAGAATGTGTTAGTTGTTTTTCATCCTTCCTCTTATTCGCTTATTTGAATACTGTAACCGTTTGAAACTATTTGTATATATATAATACATGCTTGTAAATAAGTTTAATTGCTCTGAAGATGTTGTGAACAATACAACGAAACGTTAGCCAATAAATTTTATATTTTGTTATGTTTTGTCTGAAAGTCACTTGCTGGGCTTTAATTTTCATTTTTAAATTACGCTTTCCACCCGGTGTATCAATCGCTATTCATTCTAAAGAAAATAAAATGTCTATTTAGTCATCTCGCCAACTGATAACCAGACAGAAATGACTGTCAAAACCCAACTACAGTAAACACAGACTATATTTTTATGAATTGACATGACAAATGCATTGAGGATCTTTATTTAATATAAAAATTTTGAGCAATGATGCACATTCTGTATCGAGGGAAGAAAGATGGTAATAAAGACACTCACTGCATCGAAACACCACTTTTGGGACTAATACGCATGCTGTAAAATAAATCTATAAAGAAATGGCATCATAAAATACTTAAATACTATATGATATAGATTACAACATTGAACATTACAACAGATACACAGAAGCAAACAGAAATGTATAATCTTACAAGGAAATATGTCTGTCTCATTTAACCCCACTGCACTAGAGTGAATTCAAAGGCCCAAAATGATAAAAATTAAGCCGAACATGAACAAAATACAAAACGTGTCGATATTCGCCTAGCTGCGAGTGGACCTCAGATTGGAGCTGCGAACTGCGAGTAAAAGATCGAAAGCTGCGAATGCGAGCGATCACATTGGAGCGATCCATCCTCGTACCCAGGGTCTTTTTGGGAAAGACCCTGGTATCGGCTGGTCACGTGACTCTACAAAAATTGATTGCCCAAGAGGGAGTGGCAAAGTATCAAATTACAAGCTTCCACAGAAAACGTTAAATTTCAAATACCAGGAGTGGGATTTTACGATATATAGTTCGAAGCGCCCGCTAACTTCTACTTTATATCTCCGTTTGCTTTTAAATTACAAAAACACTGTAGCATTTTATCAACAGTCAAGTCAACAAACAAATAAAATGTATACTTTAAACCTTGAAGTTGGGTATTCCCTTGAAGCATATTTTCATATCAAACTGGTCAGTCCTCAACGTTTGTACATTCTCACTTTTATCTGTTCCGAAAACATGACATTAGATTTCTTGTTTGAAAACGTTGATAAACTTTGTGCAGATTTACTAATAGTACGCGTCTCATTTTATAGTGAAGGTTGATAAAATTTTGAAATGTAATTAACTTTTTGTCACAAATCACAATGTAAACATGTGGACGCTGCCGAACAGAGACTAAATGCTCACTTTAAAACTGTCGATAATTTATCTTTGAAAATACTTTTGATTAATTAAATAGTTCGTCATATTTTTTTAGAAACCCTGTAGATCGGTAGGGTAGGAGGTTGGTGGGCGTGTATCATCAGGTGGTATATACAATCACGGCTTTAGCCTGATAATTTTTTGGCCTCCATGCACTAAGTAATGGGGTAACAGCAATATTTATAACAGTATTTTTCTGATATACAGTACACACTTTATAATATAAACATAGTCATAGATAATTACATAAACTACGTAATAAACAACGGCATAAACCACGGCATAAACACTGATATCACACTCAGTCTGATATGCATATGCAGTCATATATAGTCATATGTACCCATCACAGATATATTAACACTTACATATTCTTAGAGTTTGATTCAGTATTATATTTCACAAAGTACTTCATTACAGTAAAGTAATTTCATTACAGTATAAAAGCTAATGTCACAATTAAAGCTATTTATCAAATTTATCATGAGGACAGCATTCTTTAAATGTCCTAAATGTCAAACCATCAAACATACACAGTATTCGTATTTGTAACATACACGCACAGACGAGTCTTTCACTTATCTTTGAGTAGGCTATTGTCGGATTATTTTACCGTAGATTTGATAACAAGGAGATATACTTCGACATATTTCTTGAGCATCAAGCTCTGAGGATGGTTCTCCGAATAGCATTGTTTACAAAGCAACATAGTTTGCGATATTTCAGAAATCAAAAGATCTCTATATATTTCGTTGCACATCTCAGTATTAAATAAATCCTTTAGGATAGATATCAACAGCTAAATAACAGCCACATCGGTCGGTACTGGTGTAGAAATATATATTCTTGTAACGTTTGCGACGAGTTGATTTCTTCGACGAGCTGTATCGGCATAATTAGTCTATTGAAATCTGATCTATCTTTGCTCACCGACATTCTGCGCACAATGAAATTTGATATTTACTGTTGTATAACATTGATAGTCTCATGACAAATAAAATATACAATTTTGTAAATATTTCCTGCATGATTTCTGGGTTATTTCTTCGCTCACTCCTTGCTCAATGACAAAGCGTACTTAGGTACCCACCCTAATTGAAATTGTTTGTTACCTCCCAGATTCTGGGAGACACGTGACCAACCGATAACAGGGTCTTTCCCAGCCGGTGGAAAGTCCCTGCGACGGAGGTTGGGAGCGATCATGAACTCCGTGAATGAGTACTAACTGCGAGTTTTACGCCATTTAGAAATGTCAAAACTCAAAACTGTAAAAGGGAACTATAAATATATGATGTGAACGTGTGTCTATTTCTTTTTCAGAAAAGTTTGATTGTTTTTTCGGAAAGTCGTTAAAAACATCTGCTTATTTGATTTTTTTAGCAACTGAATTTTGAATTTTTTCCTAAATTTCCTTCACATTTTCTTCATAAAGCCAAAATTTCCTTTGGAAAGGAAATTTCTTTCAAAATGGAAGCGCTGCCCATGACAAATTATCCATGACAAACTGCAAAGAATGAAGCCGATATTACCCATACTTACCTGCAACTTATCCAATATATAGTGAATTAAATGTGCCTTCGCCGGCCCATTTAGTACTACTAAATTGTAAACAAATTGTAAATTTTGATATACTAAAACGCTGTTTTCTGACCATCAGAATTATGTCAAATCTTCCCCAAAGTCCTGGAAATGGCATTTCAGAGACTCTAAATTGTAGCTGTTAATAATTTATAGACTGACAACTGAAACTTGGAAAACACAATTAAAACCTTCCAATTTAAATTCTGCAAAAAGTATGAACTCCAAACTTTGTAATAATAATTCGCTGTATATAAACTAAACACCAGCCACGTTTGGAGAATGGACCTTACGCATAATGGCGTCACAAGGATTGATGCCCGCGAGGAATGCTGGTCTTAGTAGTCATCGCCCAGGAAAATTTACTTTTATTTTTTCCGGGCGATAACTACTAGGACCAGCATTCCTCGTGGGCATCCAGCCTTGTGGCGTCATTATGCATAAGGTCTTTTAGATAGGATAAAATAATCCTGATAAACGAGAAATATACACTTTCAGCTACAGACGAATGTGACGGTATAGTAGATACACGACCTCACGCTAAGATCACCAAAAGTACAATTAAACACGAAATACTCCACAAAACGAGACGCGAATTACATCCAAATAAAGATAAATTGAACATACGTATAAATCCAATGATGAAAACCACAATATGTGAAAGGGGAACTCCAGTCCCAAAACAAGTTGAGTTTAAATAAAAGATCATACCATTAATATATTGTTCCTGAAGTATCTCGGTCCAAATCGTTTTAGTAAAGGAGAAATTACTCGTCAAAGTTCGCGAATTTTGCAAATTTTGACGCCATGTTGTTCTTTTACGTGCAGGCGCGAATTTGGTCAGCGCCCTTATTTGTGACGTCATTGCGTGCTTCTGAAGTGTTATTGTTCTCACATTGCTAGTGTTTTACATTTGATTTCATCATGAATATCGATGTTTTAAGTCCATCGAGCGATAGTTCATCGGATTCAAGAACTTCAAGTTCTTCAGGTGAGAGTTTAGATGAATTTCATAGGAATATTTTACAAGGGGCGAAGTTCTGGGCTACCAGTTTGAAGCTAGACGAAATACTAACAGCGTCAGTGCTGAATTATCTGACAATGAAGACGACCAAAGTATGTCGATTGACGAGGAAGAATCGTTCGTTCGTTTGGGTAATCTTGACTGGTAAAACATCATAATTTGTGGTTTATATTGACGAATTGAATTTTCGTGTTCTTGAATTATGTCATTCCCAGCATAACTATTTGTTATTGTTAGGTGTTTATGTGAACATTGTCAGATAATGGATAGAGAGGAAGAATGCATGCGTCTGTTGTCATGAAATTGAACAGGTCGCTGATAAAAATCAAGAAGTTATGGAATACGCAAAGCCAACCCTGCCATATAATTGCATAACAGATAATCCAGGTTTCCATACAGTCTCAGTCTGTTTAGAGTAGATGGGTTTTACAGGCTGCTTGGTTGGACTATAAAGAGCAGTATGGAAGTACAGCATATGAAGGTCCTGAGCACAAAATCTCTCGCCATGTCGCATACCGCCAGCTAGTGCGATGGTGTTGGGGAGTGTTTGAGAAAGAAATACGAGTTGTTCTTCCATCTTGTGCTGTTAGCTGCATTCAAGCCCACTTTCCACCTCCAAGTGATGAAGATGACTTTGAGTTTGTTGGATTTCGCTTTGCTGATGAATAACTTGATTGTTCTGTGTTAAAAAATGGTATTTGACATCTTTACTACTTTAACATACAAACTCCCAGTTCATATATTCAAAATGTCTGTCACTTCTGTTTATTACTGATACGCTTCTCAATGACATCCTGTTTTGGTGGCTTAGGAGTTGGTGCAATACATTTTGCTTGAATTTTGGCTTGTATTTGATTTTTTTGCCTTTCTTACACAAGATTACATCATTCTTCATGCCCATAAAAATAATAATAATAATAATAATGGAAACTTTTTATTCGATATTTACGATATACTATATATATACATTGATAAACCTCACTTAATAAAAGGTAGCTTATCGATGTCCACTTGAATTGAATATAAAACTAAAATATATATACAGGTAAAAATCTTTTAAATTTAGTTAAAGTAGCGACTGTATAGCACGATTTTATTTCGGGGAGTGCAAATGTATTTCATCTATTTTAGATATAATATTATTAAACAAGTCACATATATCCGATTGGTGTTTTTCATCTGACATGTTGAAATTAAAATAACGATCAAGGTAGCGAAAAGATTCACCAGTTTCGGTACGGGGTACAAGTAGGTGGTTAATAAACAATTTAGGTTGATTTTGAACAGATTTAGATGAGTGTTTTTTAATACCGAACGTAGAGCACTTGTCAACACGTATAATCATATTGGCCCATTGACACCATACCGAGAAGCGATTGAGTAGAATTTGATTTTCTTTTTCTTGGCTACTAATCACAGCCGCGTCGTCTGCAAACTGGAACCAATGAATTGGATTACACGGAATACCAGTTGTATTAAATTTCCAAAAACCAAGCTGGAGGAATGATTCAGATTTAATGTGTTGTACGAAGGTATTAAAGGACATATTGAAAAGGAGTGGACTAAGGCAGTCACCTTGTAAAACGACACGGCCGACGGTAATGAAAGGGGTACTGAATTTTTCAGTTATAATAGATGTTTGGAAGTTAGTATAAAGACTCCGGATTAGTTCATTTATAGGATCGGGTATATGATGATATTGAAGAACTTTGTAAATAAGGTTGTGATGTAGTTCACCGAATGCATTCTGCAGATCGAGTAAAGTGATTACAAGTGACCTTTGTTTTATACGGGCTGTGTTGATTGTGTGCGCCATGTGGGCTATATGTTCAACAGTTCCTGCAACGTTTCGGGTAAAACCTTTCTGGATGTCATGTTCTATTAATAATAATAATAATAATACTAATAATAATAATAATAATAATAATTATAATAATATAAAAATACTAAAAATACTAAAAATACTAAAAATACTAAAAATACTAATAATACAAAAAATACTAAAAATACTAAAAATGCTAAAAATACTTAAAATACTAATAATGCTAAAAATACTAAAAATACTAAAAATACTAAAAATACTAAAATTACTAAAATTACTAAAAATACTAAAAATACTAAAAATACTAAAAATACTAAAAATACTAAAAGTACTAAAAGTACTAAAAGTACTAAAAATACTAAAAATACTAAAAATACTAAAAATACTAAAAATACTAAAAATACTAAAAATACTAAAAATACTAAAAATACTAAAAATACTAAAAATACTAAAAATACTAGAAATACTAGAAATACTAGAAATACTAGAAATACTAGAAATACTAGAAATACTAGAAATAATAGAAATAATAGAAATAATAGAAATAATAGAAATAATAGAAATAATCAAAATAATCAAAATAATCAAAATACTAAAAATAATCAAAATAATCAAATAAATAAAAATACTAAAAATACTCAACCTCGTTCCCAGGGCTTTTCCCTTTTTGTCATTGGGAAGGCGGGAAAAGGCCCTGGGATCGGCTGGTCACGTGACCTCAAAATACCCACATTTTGTGGGTATTATAAATTATAATAATAATGATTAGAAAATCCAAGATGGCCGCCAACCTAAGAGTGTCCACAAAATTTAAGTGCTTAGAGCGGCTTAAAAATGCGTTTAGTCTTGGAAATTTTTCCTTCTTTTTGCTACCGACGTACTCGAAATCAAATTCTTCAGCTTTTATTACATGGGAACTATGTAGTTGCTGTTCTTCCAACTGGGTTTGGTATAAAATATCGTTCGTTCGCTAAACAAAATTAATTATCAGCCAAAATATAGTATTACGACAGATGTTCTCCAGCTGGACAGGCTTGCCTAAGAGGATACGGAAAGTGTTTTGAACTGGGGATGTTAAATTTGGTTTTACCCTTCCAAAGACACTGCTGTGCGACGATTGGAGCGAGTTTATGAGGAATATTTTATACAGTGATTCAAAGAAATGTTTTGCATATACTGTACTGTATATGTTATTGATGTATTGTTGAATGTCACTTATATTATAAAGTGCCAATGGTTGGAATATTTATTCATTGATATTTTAAACACAGATTAAGTGTTATATGCTCTTTCCTTGTTTACGTTTTCCTTGTAGCCAAATGTTGTTGAAGCTGGCAAGCTGCAAAACTGACATAGGAGTATATAACTGACATATATGCATCTTAGTTTGCTTCCAGTAAAATGTAAACAAGAACTTAAGAATTCTATATGAGATAAGAAATATTACGTTTAAAATCATGACTGGCAAATTAGCATGTGCAATTGATGCTTCCTAATAATAGTATGTACTCCAGCAGTGGAGAAGGAAGGGGGGGCACGGGAGGCACGTGCCCCCCCCCCCAATTTTTTCAAATGACTAAAAGTGCCCTTTTTTTATGAAAAGTGCCCTTTTTTTTATGAAAAGTGCCCTTTTTTGTGACGAAAAGTGCCCTATTTGTACAAGCTAATGTCGTTGTAAATACTAAATTAACACAATAGGTGCCCTTTTTGTTTGGAAATTTCCAAGCTTTTTAAAAAAATTAGGTCAAAAACATCAATTTCGGCGCCAACATTTCCGGGAAAAATTTTTTAGGTGCCCTTTTCAAAACCGTAAAGTGCCCCTAGAAGCTGGTGCCCCCCAAACGTTTGATGCTTCCTATGCCCCTGTACTCCAGTAAAGCTTGCTTGCTTCAATTCATGCTGTTACCATCTACACATTATCAGGGTGGAGAGTTGATTTGAATTTTTTGTCCCAGGGGATAAAGGTAGGGAATAGATTTTCCGTAACAAAAGGGGCAAGGTGCCCAACCAGTTAGAAGATGACATGTACTTTAAGTGACCATCATTATATCCTAGGGTGGGGTGGGAGATTCTTATGTCAAAATGTCACGAGACCCCTTTTTAATCTCTTAATTTAATAATGGAGACCCCTCCTAAATATTTAAGACTATATAACATGATGCAATTCTAATCTTCATTCATGTGAATGCCTGACTATGAAGAAAATAAATTTTGCAATACAGGGATGGATCCAGCATGATCTGGTAGGGGGGGGGTGTGCTCTACCAGCTCTGGTGCCGAGTTGTGTTGGTCATGTGTGCCGCCCACCCATCAGCTTGCTTCACCACTGCAAAGTCTTGCTTTACTACTGTATTTGACTTGTAATTGTTGTTCACAGATCGCTTATCATCATGTTATTACTCAAATTACTGTATCTCATTTTGCCTGTAATAATTTTTTGCTTTATCATGAAAAATAGCACCCTCTCTGGGCAGGGCTAGGGGGGGGGGGTGCACCCCCCTCCAGTAAATCCATCCCTGTTGCAACATACACTATAAGAGCTAGAATGATTGCTTCCTTTGGATGATTTGTCTTAGAATTATATTACCTAAATAGTATATTACAACAATTCTTCCTCTTCTGAAACCAGTTACTATTCTGTTTTTACAACACTCACCCCCCCCCAAAAAAAAAACTAAACAAATCAAGGACCCCTCCAAGGCAATTTTGCAGCAAAATAGATTTAATTTGATGGTAACTGTTCTGAGAATATATTAACTCATTGAGTGGCAGCATTCTGCTTAGACTTGCCACAAGTCGACCTCGAACGAAACGCAAGCAGCGAGTGTGAGCAGACATTTTGTTCGAGGTTGACTTGCAGCAAGTCTACATTCTGCCCTTGAGTAAAATTGTCTGGCACCAGACGGGTAATATACTAAAGTAGGGCACATTGCCACTATATAACGGGTTAAACAAATTTAAAAATTTTTTGCAATGGTCTATATTCAAAAAGCTCTATTTGTAAATATTAATTGACTTTTATACCTACTTATACTTATAGCTACCTTGCCCCAGTCACTTCAAGTGAATTCTACGGGAGGAGGGGGACATTGAAAGTCCCTGGGTTTACTTCAGTTGGTAAAAGCAAGAATTGAACCATGCATTACATGTATATAGAGAGCAGTTTTAATTATATTTTATCATGCAAATTCCTTGATAATTGTTCTTAAACATCTTTGGCTTAGAATGGGCACACCCTCCAAAGGTGTTTGTTACAGGGTCCTAAGGTGTAAATATACACTGTCCAATATGCAAGGTGTTAATATAAACAACAATAACAATGTATATAATTAAATTTTATTAAACAAAATGTGGAATATTTTACCATACATTACCATCCCAAAGTGTACATAATTTATCAATATAATTAGGACCTTAGAAGCTGTTCGCATGAGTTTGACTCTGACCCAGCACCCTTGGCTAGCTCCCCTTGCCCGATCACAAGTAGAAAACCTCCAACCCCCTCAGACAAATCAGTCCAGATCTGCCTAAAAGGCAGGATTTTCTGGAATATTATTAGCAGTGAAATTGTTGCATATTTTCAAGCATGAATTGTAACCTGATTTTAACGCCTGCTTGAACTTCAGACATTGTGGCAATGGCAAGATGGTCCAGCTAGCCATATGAATACAATATTAAAATAACATAAAAACAATGCAATTTAAGGCCAGACAAACCAACTCCTGCGAACAGCCCTTTATTACACATTTGAAGCATCTCTTAAGGCATCAAAGTACAAGCATGCACATGGAATTACATACGAGTATGTGACATAAGCCCACCATTGCACAACTTTGTCTGCAACAATGTAAATACAATCAAGCTGGAAACGGATTTTATAAGTATTTTGATATATACATTATGGCTCATGTCTAAAGACACCTGCACTTTCATACTGAAATTGTTCTAATATCATCCAAACAAAACACATCAGAAAACTGTAACATCAGCCAAATGAGCAAATCACTTTTTTAATAGTATCTGAAATAAAACCAAATCACATATTATTCAAAAGTTGTAAACATTGTTGCATATATGATATACCAAAATATCGTCGCATTTCTAGTGGTAACTAACTATAAATTAGGCCAATTTAAACTCCACTATGAAGAATATCAAAAACTACACATAAACATAAAACATTTTAAAATATAAACGCTATACGAAGAATACGAAGCCAATGAAGGCACATTTCCCTAAATACTCGGTCAGAGCCTCAGAGGTGTGTTCTAGTTCACAATTAATCTTCTCTCACAGTTTAAAACAAACAATAATACTAACCTTCGACAAATTGTGTATAAATCTTATCGAATTTAACCATTTTGCCACAGATTTTGCCAAAAATATTTCTTAGACGGGCAAAAGTATTTATAATGACACTCCTGACTCCTTGCGTGAAAATGTTAATTTATCCCAAAGTTTGAATAAATTAATCCAAGATTGCATTATTTCCATAATAATGTACTTGTCATTGACCAATCAGAATACATAGAAGACCAGCCGATCCCAGGGCCTTTTCCCGCCTTCCCAATGACAAAAAGGGAAAAGCCCTGGGAACGAGGTTGAAAAATACTAAAAATACTAAAAATACTAAAAATAATAAAAATAATAAAAGTAATAAAAATAATAAAAATAATAAAAATAATAATAATAAAAATAATAAAAATAAAAAAATAATGAAAATAAAAAAAATAATAAAAATAATAAAAATAATAAAAATAATAATAAAAATAATAAAAATAATAAAAATAATAAAAATAATAAAAATAATAAAAATAATAAAAATAATAAAAATAATAGAAATAATAAAAATAATAAAAATAATAAAAATAATAAAAATTATAATAAAAATAATAATAAATATAGTAATAAAAATAATAATAAAAATAATAATAAAAATAATAATAAAAATAATAATAAAAATAATAATAAAAATAATAATAAAAATAATAATAAAAATAATAATAAATATAATAAAAATAATAGTGTTAATAATAGTATCTATTGTCTATGAAAATTTTGTTGTTTTTATGGTATAACTAATCTTGGTAAGAAATTATAACAGAGCAGCAGGGCATCGACATTTTTACCTAAAGTTAGAGGGGCAGGGCAATACATTTTTTCATTTAACAAAACGAAGGGCAGGAAGATTTTTCTGATGAAATTTTACTTTTCCACCGGCCCTGCCTTTTAGAAAATTTTGCGTGGTCCCTAACTTCCCGTAAACAGCACATTTCTACACCAAGCTCTCGATTAGTCTTCAGCTGCACTTGCATGTTCGTTTCTACTAGTTAAACAAGGAAAATATCCAAGAAACACTGGTAAATTATAGTTGTCAAAAAAACATTTCAGTGGCAGTAGCAAGGTCTCAAGGCCAAGGAAAGGTCAAGTTGTCGATTTCATTACATTTTGCAGTACTTCGAATGCTTTCGAACTCTTGCTTCATACAAGAGCAGTAAACGCACGTATTTCAAAGCGAAATAAGACGTATATAGGCCGAATGTTTCAACAAAATTTGTTGTTAAATTCTGTTTCCTATGTGCCTTAGGAGCAAAAAAAAGTGATTTTTAATTTGGAGCAAATTTATTTGCAATTTGGCCTGGTATTGCGCCCTATACCTATATTCTGACTGTGATGTAAAAGTATAATCAAATATACTATTTTTAATTTCCTCTTCATTGAAAGGATCTAATATTGTGGACTAAACTAAATCTTAATCGACATATAAGGCTGCAAATAACAAACAAGTATTAGCTGGGTAGTTTGCAAACTTTAAAAATAATTGGACCTCAAACTGTGACATCCAAAAGTAAACAAATAGCCAATACTGCGAACATAATCCAAGTTTTGATCACTAGGCGGAATTTTTAGATGTAAAAAACTTGTTTAAATTACACTTTAAACAAAGGTAAAATAAAATTTGGTATTATTTTTTCACAGTGGAACAAAAGTCAAGGTTTTTTTGCTATCCGCCCACGCTTCTACACCCCCTCTCCCCTGATCTTCTATCTCAAAAAACAGTTTTCCGCAGAAACTATGCTTTTTTTCTCGGAAAATTTTTTTATTTCTCTCGCAAAAATATTTTATAAACACGGAAACCTTAAATGTTTAAATAATTTTCATACCTTTTTGGGATTGCAAAAAGCAAAATTTGATTCATTATCCCACTTTCTAAAATATATGTGACAGAGTTGCTTCATATTCACTATCACGCAGTAGCATGTTTATTTACCCTCATCCTGTTGACTGAATAAAGTTTATCTTTTTGAAAAGGTATTTGTTTTATAGCTCTTGGCTACAGGTTCACGTTTATGTCGATTTTGGCACCCATGAGACCAACAAGTTGTAGTAATCCGCGAATGAAAATGGATATTCGAAGAGCATAAAAGCCAACTCCTAGCTATATGTAACTTTAATCGCCTGTATTTTTAATCAATCCACAATTAAAATGCTGATAATGTAGATGCTTCCCATGCTTGAGATGTTAGTGAAGATTTTCCTACCCAATTTAATTTCCTTGATCGCCGTCTTAAAAATGCAAAATCATAAGTTGAAATTTCTGACTCGTGTTCGGTTTTTTTCAAAGTTTGGAAAATATCACGTGCGCCCGCAATTACTCTGCACAGCGACAACACTTTTCCCAGCCCCTTCAATGCTTCCCTATCCCAGGGTGTAAATAGCCGGGCTGAATTAGTACCCTCCCTCCCCCCCCTCCCGGTCTAACGGCCGAAAAGGCGCTCCACGCCGTTGGCTCGGGGATGATATACAGTATTCAGTGGCAAGATAGCCATGGCAACTGGTCATGCCATGTTATAATAAACCTGCATCATTTGAATGATGCAAATAATAAAAAATTGCATACCATGACCTGTTGCTATGGTTAGCTTTGCCACAGACAGTATCATAGTTATAATCAATCTGCAATGCAAATCGTTAAAAACTTGCACAGCCTGACCTTATTCCATGGCTAGCTTCACCACTGACAGTATATTACAACTAGAAAATACATGCATGCAGAAACCCTCGCCTTGCTGACAAAACCATTGTATTTTCCGAACATGAAGTATCTAAAGTAGTTGTTATGGTAACACGATAATCTTTTAAGAATATTCTTACAGATGAAAAATCGCCTAAAAATATCACTTTTAATTACAAAATTATCAATTAGTCCCAACATATATATGTTAGGTATGTTAATATACGTAATATAAGCTTCAATTTAAGGTAAAATTCAACCACAATCGCTTCGCAAAACGTTTTAAAGTGTTTTTTATAAAACAGAACTGCCTTATAAATTAAATGGCTTTATCGATAAACTTTGAGTTTGCAATAAAATGATTTCAAATTCTCACATGCAAATAACTTTGTTTTCTTTTTTATTTATTTAAAAAATCAAATATAATAAAAAAGGGAATCAATTATATTAAAGATACACTGAAATTATATGCTGTCTTGTTTAGTTGTTTCATATACGCAATGGCCGTCGGGTTTTAAAGCAATTGTAAAATCAATATTTAAAGCAAACTTACCTTCGTTAACGTTGGCTCCCTTCTTTTAGCCGATTCTTTCGCCCTTTCTTTCTGAGAAAGCTTTTGAAATTTACAAAATCTTGCAAAAATGGGAGCAAGAATGAAATATATTTGCAAGAAATTTATCAATCATCAAATCAAGATATGTTTGCTATTTCGCTGTCGTCATGCAGTCGTTATAATCCCCGAGCCAGCGGCGCGAAGCGCCGTGCGAGGGTACTAATCCCCCCCCCCGGTTATTTACACCCGGGGAAACGAAAGCATTAGCGAAGTCTAAAGTTCATCAATGAGCGCGGGCGTCGGTCACCAACGATGGGTGGTCATCCTCACTGATCTAAAAAATATGGCGGACTGTGATGAATAACGGACACTGATTGGTCCAATTTAAAGTTTGCATTACAACGACTGCATGACGACAGCAAAATAGCAAACATTTCTTGATTTGATGATTGATAAATTTCTTGCAAGTATATTTCATTTTTGCTCGTATTTCTGCAAGATTTTGTAAATTTCAAGAAAGAAAGAGCGAAAGAATCAGCTAAAAGAAGGGAGCCGACGTTAACGAAGGTAAGTTTGTTTTAAACATTGATTTTATAATGGTAAAACCCGACGGCCTTTGCGTATATGAAACAACTAAACAAGACAGCATATAATTTCAGTGTATCTTTAATATTGATTCCCTTTTTTATTATATTGAATTTTTTAAATAAGTAAAAAAGAAAGCAAAGTTATTTGCATGCGAGAATTTGAAATCATTTTATTGCAAACTCAAAGTTTATCGATAAAGCCATTTAATTAAAGGCAGTTTGGTTTTATAAAGAACACTTTAAAACGTTTTGTGAATTGTTTGTGGTTGAATTTTACCTTAAATTGCAGCTTGTATTACGTATAATTACTATCTAACACATATATGTTGGGAAATTGATAATTTTGTAATTAAAAGTGATATTTTTAGGCGATTTTCATTTGTAAGAATATTCTTAAAAAATTATCGTGTTACCATGACAACGACTTTAGATACTTCATGTTCGGAAATTACAACGGTTTTGTCAGCAAGGCGAGGGTTTCTGCATGCATGTATTTTCTAGTACAAACTTTAAATTGAACCAGTCAGTGTCCTCCATTCATGACAGTCCGCCATATTTTTGAGATCAGTGAGGATGACCACCCATCGTTGGTGAGCCTCGCCCGCGATCTTTGACGAACTTCAGACTTCGCTAATGCTTTCGTTTCCCCGGGTGTAAATAGCCAGGGGGGAATTAATACCCTCGCACAGCGCTTCGCGCCGTCTGCTCGGGGATTATACATACAAAAACAACAAATTATGTACTGTTTAATAAACGAGCAGGAGTGTTTTATTAGGTTTAGAACACGACCTGCGAGTTTATTAAACGGCTTCAAACACGACTACAAATTCAATAGATTTACTGCCTTGTTAGTATTCTTTATATAAAGAATACCAATGAGGACATGACAACAATAGATACTGCCTTATTAATATTCTTTATATAAAGAATACCAATTAGGAGTGTTTTATCAGGTTTAAAGCCATTGCACGTGACATATTATGGTTGACATGATTTGCCAATAAGCTTATGAATTATTAATGAGTGCATGTTTGAAAGGCGTTGAAAGTATTCATATAAAATCACGCTTGCCAGGAAAGTAGAATTACAGCTGACCTTTGACTTTGTCGTTTGCAGTTAACTATAATCTATCTCTAGAAAACAATGTAGTTTTTTGATGAATTGTGCACCGTAACTTTTTCAAATACATCAACATAATGTCGCCTTACATCTCGTCCTGGCAAAGCGGGATCATATAAACAGCCCCTTTTCAGCAAATTGTGCATGCTGCCTTTGATCCCTTGGGGTAAAGCCCGCCACGCACGAGAGCAACTTGCTGAGCTAACCGCCTCGCGAGGCGGGCTTAAGGCAGCACTTTCCTCTCGATAGTAACTCCTAGATAAAACTAAATTTGTAATACATGCATGATCCGCTGATTCATGTTGGCATACTCAATAAAACTTAATTGAGCAGACTTTCCAAGGCATGTATTATTAGTACAAGAGATTATTGATCCTTTCTATGCCGGCAAAACAAGAGTAAATGCTTAGCAAGCCGCTGGTTAAACATATTTTTCGTCCTGTCACAGTTATTTTATAATTGCATTCACAGTTATTTTATAATTTTTTCAGTTCTGGCATATATAATGGAGCATCAGATAACAAGCGTGTTTTTGTGTATTTTCAAACTCGAATACTTTTTTTTATCTGCTTGTCATTTCTTTGAGCTAACATTTACTTAATAATTCCATTTTTGCATGGATTACGATAATGATGCGTAAATATATGTACATGTTTCGGACATTTAAACCTATTAATGGGTCTCACTGAAACTATTAATGGGTCTTACTCAAAATTGATGCGCATGCATGGCTTATCGTGGTATTTGCATATATTAGGAAACAGAATTAGCCTAATATTACTAAATTGGGATCCTATCTGTTACTATAGCTCCAAAATGTGTCAGCCTGCGACTTTAAGAAGCAAGCAACAAAAGATTAGTATTTATTGTAAGCAGGTGGCATACATCATGTTTAAATGAACGCACGTTTGAAGTGCACCGAATATTTACATTAGTGAATAGTGTAAAGAAAAATATTAAGTATTCAACTGTAACTTCAATGAAGCAATATATATATATATATATACAAGCTGTGTATAAGTCAAGCTGTGTTATCCTCTATGTCATTCAAGCAGAGTTCCTCCCGATGATTTAATAAAAGATCTATATTAGTTTTTGGTCATTTTGCAGCGTGAAGCCACCAATTGTGTTATACAGGTAAACCGCAATAGAACTTTCGGTTATTAACCTTTACAAAGATGGCTTCAAATAATTCGAATCAGCTTTTTAAACTGGAGTTGAAGAAGTCGGAGGTATTATTCCTGCTCATCTTTAATTCGCTTGAAATCATTGTCGGACTGTTGTCGAATTCTTTTGTTATTCTCATATTCTTGTTGGCAAGCGAGATGCGAAAACGTCCAAGCGATTTGTTGATTTTTAATCTTGCAACAGCTGATCTCATATTGCTGACAGTATTCCAGCCTTGGTTGACATGTATTATCAGTGAAATAAGTATTGGGAAAAAATATTACTTCTTTTATGAAGGTCTTAATTCGTTCGTTCAACTCGCAAGTGGTCATGCAGTGTTCCTTATATCATTGGATCGATTTCTTGCCGTGAGCATTCCATTAAGGTATCAAACTTGGGTAAGAAGAAATACTGTCTACAAGTTTGTGCTATTGTTTTGGGTTTTGGCGCTTTTAATTGGAATTTCGAATGTTTTGGCATATGAGTTGAAATTCTACATGGAGTGGTTGACATTCTGGATTATACTTCAATTGGTTCTTTTGTTATCCATAACTTTGATGTACGTGGTAATATTTTCATCCTCTTTTAAACAAGGAAGAAGAATATGGCAGAGAGAATCAATTTCAGAATCGGAGAAGCTCCGTTATCGTATGATGCTAAAAATCACAACGAATACATTTATCCTTGTTTGTTTCTTCTACGCAACGTACTTGCCTGTCATAATTTATATAACTCATTCTTCACTAGTAATTGGGAAAGAGAACGACTTACAGATGGGAACAAGAGCTTGGATTTATTCATTCAGTGCTATTAATTGTTGTTTTAATCCCGTGTTCTATGTGTTTCGTACGGAAAGGTTTAAACAGGTCTGCTGTCGACTTTTGTCTAGTAAGAATACGAACAGCTGCAATGAACATATTATTGCCCGTTAAGCTAGTTTTCCACTTGCGAATTTCTTCGCGCGAAGCGAATTTGTTATTGTTTATATTGAAAAGAATTGATTAAAAATCTAATTAGTTCTAGCCGAAAGCTCATAAGACAAAAGATTCGCGCGAACAAATTTCGCTAGTGAAAAACCGCCTTTAGGGCGGATGACATCGGATTTACAATGTACAACATTTTCCTAAAACTGCTTACAACTTGAATTGTACTGTGTAAATACATTAAAGCACATAACTCTCCAGTGGCGCCGCTAGCTCGATAATTGGGGAGGGGGGCATATTCATTTAGCATTTTTGCACAAGTGAACATAACAAATCCTACGTACCAGGTGATTAGTTAAATTTGACGGATTAATCTGTTATATTCACCTACAGGTGAATATAACAAAATCGAAATTTTCAAAATGGCGGCTAGCCGTTTTGTTGAAGTTAGTGATAAAGAAATAAGCGAAATTAAAATGAATTCATACCAGAAAAAAGACAAAAAAAACTTGGGCAAAAATACTGAAACAATTATTTGCCTCAGGCTCGGTGATTATCGGGGAATATTTACCTCGACTTCGTCTCGGCGAATATTCCCCGATAATCATCTCGCCTTCGGCGAATAATTGTTAAATATTCGTGTTCTGAATTATTAATTTCTTTTCAAATCGATTGTTTTTAAGATCTGTGAACACGAATATATTAATATTGCCTCCCCCCCCCCAATTTCTAGCTGGCAGCGCCACTGTAACTCGCCTCATAGGTGTGGTCGGTGCTTGGTTTACACAGTGGAACACACGTTCTAAGCTGGATGCATACGACAGTTCTATGCAAAAGTTGTGTAGTGCAAGTCGGCATTTATAAAGCCTTAGATTGTGCATGCATATTTAGTTCGTGACCTAATTCCGTCAAGAATATCAACAGTTGCAATGAAAACCTCTCTGGGACTACTGTGGAATACGCCTCAAGGACAGGTTGCAGAAATTTCAAAGTCGGGCTGCAAGAGTAATTTCTGGCGCGACTTACGATGTTCGGTCGGTTGATTTACTTGAAAGTCTGGGTTGAAAACACCTAGAACTAAGGCGAAAAAATCAAAAATCTGTTTTTATGTATAAAATTCTGAATAACCACACCGCACCAAATCTAAGAACATTCTTTCGATTGAATAATGAATGTCGGATAATATCTATGATCTTAGAAATAAAGAAACCGATTTGTCTCTTCGTAAACCGAAGACGATTCTGGTAAAAGATGCTTCAAATATAACGGAGCGGTAGTATGGAATAATTTAATTACCGTATGAGGTAAAAGTAGCGGAATCTTTAAGTTCTTTTCAAAGAACTATTCATCAGGCAAACACTTAAAATTGGCTCGTCCTGTTGCCTATATAGTAATTCTTCTTTCTTTGTTTTGTATTTTTAATGTTTATCTGTACAGTATGTTCTTTCTAAATCACCCCATCATGGAAATCAGCTCCGTGTTGTTGAGGCCAACGTGCTTAAATACATTTTTGTATGTATGTATGTGTGTATGTATGTATGTATGTATATGTATGTATATATGTATGTATGTATGTATGTATGTATGTATGTATGTATGTATGTATGTATGTATGTATGTATGTATGTATGTATGTATGTATGTATGTATGTATGTATGTATGTATGTATGTATGTATGTATGTATGTATGTATGTATGTATGCATGTGTGTATGTAGCTATGTATGTACTGCATGTACTGCATGTACTGCATGTACTGCATGTCTGTCCTAGCTCGTGAAAGATTCTAGGCAATTCAGGCAACGTGAAAAGCGACTTTCAAAAGTTGTAACTGTAAATTTACCATTATACAAACAACTACAATACTAAAAAGTTGTATTTCGTGGTGCGGAGACTCTCAAACTTGGGAGAGACAATGCCCCCAAAATGGCGGGAAAATCGGCCGTGAGAAAGGCTAATTAGTGTGTGCTGTTGCATCGTCAAATTTATCAACTACAATCTAGTTTGTCAACACAATATTGTTTATTACTCAAGGACAACTGAATTTATGGAAATTCTACGATAAGGGAGCAGCATGCATGCAACCACCTAAGCGTGAGTAAGGAATAATTGTACTAGCTATGTGCACTTGAACAGAGTGTATTATTATGATGTATGTATATGATATCATGTGTAGATATAGTCTCGAACAGTCTCAGCCAGTACAGGTAGTGCCAGTAATAAGAAAGCTGCGGATTGATGTGGGCGAAACTACCTAAAAATACACTAGAAGAACATCGACTTTACGAGCGAAGCTCTTCGTCGGGAAGCCAGTCCGTAGCCAACTACTATTAGCTTAAGACGAAGGACCTCCATCACCAGAAATCTCAACCATGCTAAGAATGCCGTGCTCGCCCCAAGCCCTCAACTCAAACGTTTGTAAAATATTTTATGTATGGAAAATGTGTAGAGATATAATATTATATAATCCAGTTTTGTTTATAATTTTAAGCCAAACTAGGAGGTTGTGTACTTAGTTTAGGCAAATTAAACGTAAAAAGAAGTTATTAAAACAACGATTAGCTCAAAATATTTTAAATCGACCTTACTTTTTCGATTGTCATTTTTCTCACCCATATCAATCAACATTTATAACACTTGCAAGATAAAGGTGCGCAAAACGACTAAATATATGGTCATTTTTAACAAACACAAGGCTCTAAAATGAAAATGTGAACTTCGATATACAAAAATGAATACTACAGATCTTAAAATCGAGTACTGTTTAACTTCAAATAAAAAGATTTACCTTACTTTCCCCGGTTGTAAAAGTGCTATCTGACTTGCCCTACATAGTGCTTGTGATTGCGCATTGTGAGAGAAAATTCTACAGGAAAAAAAAGAAAAAAACCCTTGAAAATTCATATATTTATTGCTCACAAACGTGAATTTATCAAACATAATTCAGCACAATGCACATGCACAAAAGGGAAAGTTTGCTGACCTGCTATAAAGAGATATTGAGCCTATATTTCCCGCTGTTTGGCGCGAATTATAGATTATAATAAGTTGTGGTTGAAAAGTGACACCGGCGGAAATGTCAGAATATTTGCATTTTCGCGAGTAGTTGAAATTTAAATCAAGTCTTTCATTCTCGAGTGCTGCTGATCTATCTTATGTTCATGATAAATATCGGAACAACGTATTTGGTGTTGTTTACATCCCCGTGGAAGTCCTGGTGAAATGGCACTCGATTGTCGTAAGCAAGAACATCAAAATCCCATACGTAGAGCTTTTATATCTTTCCCAAGACCAAGAGATATTTCGTTTAAAGGAAGGATGTACTGGCCGTATCGAAAAACCAATCAGATTGCAGAACAGCCCATATACGGTGAATGACTATGTTATATATATATATATAAAATTTTTTTTAGGGGCCACTATTTCAATTTTTTTTCCGGAAAAAAATTTTTCGGACCACAACCTCCCCCCCCCCTCCGTCCACAACTTTTTAGGGAAAAAAAATTTTCCGGACGAGTACGTTGCAATTGCTTTCCAGGGACTTTATTTCATTTTTTCATACCAAATTTCGGTACTTGGCCCCAAAAAACAAATATCTTGCCCTTTGCGCGGAAATATTTAACCCACAAAAATGTTTGGGGCCCAACAAAAACATTCCAGGGGCCCCCAGCACCTCGGGACTGTGGGCAATTTGCCCCCCCCCCTCTCGGCGGCCCTACGGCTATCAGCCATATACGACGAGAGCGAATGGTATAATTGTTTTATAATATAGTCTAATAGCCATTAACTGAAGCAATAATTAATTATCCTCTGTAACAATGTCTTGACAATTTGTTCGGCCAAAACCATACTATCAGTTCGGAAAAAAAAATTATATATATATATATATATATATATATATATATATATATATATATATATATATATTCTTGTTAATTACAAGATTTTCTACTCTTGAGAATTTAAAATAGTATGACTATGAACTGATAGTATGACTATACCCTTAACTTTTCATCGAATTTTAGCCACATTTCTTTGTTAAAAAAGGACAAAAAATGGCAAAAAATTATACCGAACAATAGGAACTCGGATTAAAGAACATCTAACAATGGAGAAGCAAACTGTGTTTAAGCATTTATTATCCCATAAGAAACGTACAGCAAATAAGATCACTTGGAGGATTCTGCATTCAAATATCCGAAATGACGAGGAACGAAGATATATCGAGGCTTCTGAAATACAGAACCAACCTGAAGACATTATGAACGGTTGTGTTGGGAGAACATTAATTTGTATATAGAACGATTTTAAACTAGAATTAATTTGGAGCTGTTTTAACCTAGAGTACTTTTAACTTTTTAATTAGAACTTAATCCAACAGGAACTGGCGCGCACTAGTGCATCATTAGTATATGTTGATTACCTCTCTTACAATAGAACTAAGTTAGAATTTTTAAGTAGGTATGCTTGTATATATAATAGGTTATGAAACCCCATGTGTTGCGCGAACTGGGAGAATGAGTGACTTTGAAATGGAGGTCCGTTGTCAGACTTGATTTCTGTAGGAATGCCATGCGTGAGTAAAATGCGGTCAAGTTTCGGGATGACGGTATTTGCAGAGGCGGAGCGAACAATCTCAACCTCGGGATAGCGGGAGTATTCGTCGATTACCACGTAGAGCATATCGTCGGAGGGAAGAGGGCCACAGAAATCGACAGAGAGTTGTTGCCAAGGGGCCTGTGGTAACCCGGTCATGCGTAGGGGTTCAAATGGCTGTTGAACGACTGTTGCCTGGCAGGCGAGACAGGTGTCAATTAGCTTTTTCGTAAGCCCATCGATTCCAGGGAACCAAATCTTTTCGCGAAGCAGCTGTTTGGTTTTGGTAAGACCTTGATGACCTTCATGGGCGATGTGGAGAGCACGTTGACGAAGGGCATGTAGGAGGATGAGACGGTGAGAACGAAGAAGGAGATCATGATCATCAGAAACACTCAGTTTGTCGTGGATATTGTAGAGAGCGTGGAGGTCATGGGAGTTGACAAGGGGATTGGGTGTCTCAAACGTTGAGTGCCAGGAGTTAGGTCGGCACGGGTGGATTGTTTCACTTCAGAAACGGTCATAGCTTTTGGGGTGGTATGATCTACTAAGAACGCGATATATTCTTCCGCCTGGTCGGATACAGTGGCAGGGTGGGTTGTAACTAGTGGGTGACGGGACAGATAATCAGCGGAGTTGGTTTTGCCAGGAGAAAAGGAAATGGTGAAGTGATATGGTTGAACCTTGAGGGCCCAACGTTCTAATCGGGCATTGGAACGAGCAACGGGATTGGTAAAGATGCGTTCAAGAGGTTTGTGATCTGTGATGATGTTGAATTTCGCGCCGTATATGTAAAGATGAAAATGTTCACAAGCAAACAGTACACCGAGGGCTTCTCGTTCTGTATGGGGTTCTACGGAGTAAGAGAACGACTTGCATAGGCAACAACATGGTTGTCTTGGCAAAGAATAGCACCATGGCCAACAGGGCTGGCATCGACAATTATGGTGGCTTCTTTGTGGGGGTTGAAGTACGAGAGAACGGTGTCGTTGGTGAGAAGATGCTTCAGCTGATCAAAAGCATGTTGATGCTGGGATGGCCATATGTCCAGGGCTGATCGGATTTGGTAAGCGTACGGAGGGGTTCGGTGATGGTGGAATAATTGGTGATAAATTGGGAACAGTAGTTGGTCATACCGACGAAACTGCGAACTTCATGAGCGGTGGTAGGGGGAACTGGTATTGTTGATGGCAGAGACTTTCTTGGGGTCTGGGGAGAAACCATTTCTGGACAATATATACCCAAAGAACTCGATGCTGGGTTTGTTGAACTCGCACTCTTTGGCATTCAACGTTAGGTGCTTAGAGCGTAAACATTCAAAAACGGCATGAAGCGCTTTGTCATGTGCCACTTGGTCTGTACGCAAAATGATGATGTCATCGCTAACATTACGAGCACCTTCGATACCACTGAGAACCTGTTGGATGGCATCTTCGAAGACTTCTGCGGCGGATGACGTACCAAAATTTAAGAAAATGTAGCGGCGAAGTCCTCTGTGCGTGGAAACGTTGTGGTATAGCGGCTTTCGGGTGCGAGTTTCAGTTGATGGTAAGCAGAATTCAAATCAATTTTAGAGAAAACGGTGGCACCGGTAAACGGTGGTTTAGATCATGAATTAAGTGGTCAATAGTCGGTGTAATATGACGTCCACGAAGGATCGCACGATTGGGTCGGAGCATATCGATACAAAGGCGAATCTCGTCAGGGTTCTTTGGTTTTGGTGTGACAACGAGAGGGGACACCCAAGGAGTTGGGCCATCAACCGGTTCGATAATACCCTGGCGTTCAAATTTGTCAAGTTCAGTATTGAGCTTTTTGAGAAGGTGGAACGGAACTCTCCGATGAGGTTGCATCATGGGGGTACGGAGGGATCGATATGTACATGAACTTGAAAATCCTTCATCTTGCCAATACCGTCAAAAAGTTCTGAATATTCAGAACGTAATTGTGTGCTGCTAAGTGTGGAAAGCGGTGTAGTGATGTTGACAGATACGTTGGTTTGAGCGATGACAGAGATAAATTCTAATTCAGTTGCAGTTTTGTAGCTTAAAAGGCAACCATTTTGCCCTTAATAACGTGGATAGTAGCGGGCGCTGTGCGTGTTTTCGATTCAACGCGAGTCTACACTGTGAAGGTGAAGTACCGCCGTAACTGTAGATTTTCGTAGAGGTATGACGTAATGAAAGCTGATTATTCTACGGAGATTTCGTTATGGCCTGATAAGCCTTTTTATCAATGACATTAACGCTGGCGCCGGAATCAATGAACACTTGAAGTGGTACATTTGCAATCATAACTTTGGCCTTCGGGGTGGTTAAATCACTGACTTGGGAAATAGTACGTACTGTGAAAAGATACTTGTCCTCAGAGACAAGGTATTGTTGAGTGTCGGTAACGTGGCGAATCTCGCGGGGGGGGTTGACGCGGAAAGGAGTTAGGAGAGGGTGGTTGAAAACGCGATTGAGGGCTGGGGGAACTACTTTCAGCAAACGATGGTCTAGTGATAGGTTTAGATCGACAACAACGGGTTCATTTTCCCGCACGAACGACACTGGGAACCGCGCGCAGTACAGCTGGCTTGGCCTTGTGGATGGGGATAGGCATAGCCACAATGTCCACTCGTAGAGGATGGGCTGGGGAACTTTCGAGAATGTGGGAAAGGAGCAGAAGGCGATTGACGGGATTGAGAACGCTGAGACATACGAGTATAGTTTAATGTTCAGTTTCATCAGGAGAAATGGATTTAGATCCAAGTGCCAGAAGCTTATTTTTCAGATATTTCCATGGTCCGACCGAGATCAAGGAGTGGTTTGAGGGTTAAGGATGGGTCACGAAGTGCGCGCCCACGAAGGTGAGACGAGGAGCAATTGAGGATTATCTGCGATTTGATTTCTTTCTCAACAGAGGCAATTAATTTCGCAAGTTGAGGCCAGTTGGCGCAGACGAGTGGTAAATTGATCGAGCGTCTCAGTTGGTTGTTGGCGAGCTTGACAAAAGAGGTAGGTTTCATAATCGACGTTGTATTGCGGCGTAAAATGCTTGGCTAAGCGGTCCATCGCTTTCTTGTAGCCTTTCTCGTGACCGGTATCCGCTGAGGTCTCGAATATATCAAATGCTGACGAGCCAATATAGTGCAAAAGAAGTGCGCGTTTGCGTGTCTCATCATCGATATCCATGGAAAGAAGAAAATTTTCAAAACGTTTTTTCCATTTAGTCCAGTGTTGACTGGTCGTGATGGGGTCGTCTTCAACATTGAGTGGAGGAAATGGTGGTAAAGATGAGGCCATAGCGCATGTGGAGATATTTTGATCCTCGTCGCCAATGTAGTATTCTTATAGTTTGATAATACGAGGCACGCTTTTTGAGTGGTTATAACAATACTAAATTTAATATCCTTGGAATGCCAGCTATATACAAGTGACGTCGCACAAGTAGATGAAGTCAGGTTATTACACCGTCTCAGACCCAAAGCTTACTCCTTCGAATCAAAATTCGCCCCACGAGTGGTTATCACACCCTATTCCTCTCCAAATTGGTGAAATAGTTGTTGATTAAAGTTTTGAAGATATGGAAAGCTCTTTATAGTTGTTGGCAACATCATTTGGAATGCCGATTGTTCCATGATGCAGCACCTCGATATGAAAACGATTTCTTTATGAAGTCTGTTTTAGGTTTTTCCAAATAAAGTTTAATTACAGTTATTACTTCTTAACGGATACATATCATTTAGATAAATTTTAAAGATATGGTCTGGCAGGTGGCCTTAAATGTCATTCTATATCATTTCTCTTTTCTTAAGAGTGGTTTCAATTGGTTCCCAGTGTAAAATATTAAATATATCTTTCGCTCTTACTTCGTATGTTGTCCCTGTGATTCGAACCGCTCGTTTTTGCATTTTTAAAAGCTTGTCTGTATGTGTACGACTGCCGTCATTCCACACGTTGGAGCAATAAGTAAAGTGAGGTAAGACTAAGTGAGTTGTACATGCTAATTAATACGTTTTGGTTAACAAATCGTTTGGACGATCTAAATATTGTGAAAATTGTATAGTTTTTTTACATTGAAAATCATTGTGTTTATGCCAGCTCAGTTCATCGCCTAAAGTAATTCCCAGTACCTTCTTTTTTATCACCTGTTTGATGTTGTGACTACCAATCAGTATACATGGGTCATATGATAATTGTTTCAATTTTCGTTTAAAGGCTATTAGCATTAATTCAGTTTTTTTAACATTTAAAATAAGCTTGTTTGCTATTAACCAGTTAATGTTGTACAAATCGTTATTTAGTTTCACTTCTATGTTCGCAGGTGAATTACCAATGCTTGATGTAATATATGAACAACGAGAGCGAGTGTTTCACCGGGATATCCAAACACGAGAAAACAATGTATGAGAACACGAGCGCGAAGCGCGAGTGTTTTCATACATTGTTTTCGAGTGTTGGATATCCCGGTGAGACACGAGCTCGAGTTGTTTATATAGTTTCTCAAATGAATCGAGACGTAACAGAATGTTTTCGTTTGTTGATTTGAATAGAATTCCTAACGAAGCATATCGTAATTAGGAATTCTATTGAGATACACATTGCATAACTGAAGTGGGTTTTTCACGATGTATAGATTTGATGATTCGATTGTTCGTATTAAGTCATGCAGACGACAAAGAGTGATTACGATTAAAGCAATTTTGGGTGTGATTAGTGGCTAGTGACTAGTGGCTTTCATCAAATATCTTTATTACGTATGCAGCTAAACACTTGTGGTGCTGTGTCTGACGGTGTTTGACCGCGGTATCCAAACAGCATCTTGTGACGGAATGCTTACATGCTATTGGTTTAATTAGTCATGAATTATTAATGAATTTGAGAAATATTTGTATCGTCTTGAAACATAGATGTCTCTGTTTGTTCGAAGCAGTTAGGAAGATCGTTTATATACAATGAGAACAATAACGGTCCTAGGTTTGATCCCTGTGGAACTCCACACCACATTTTTTCAGTTGGGAATTTGTACCTTGCACTGTACATATTTGACTCCTATTGGTTAAGTACGATTTGAAGAAGTTAATGGGCTACACCTTGAATTCCATATAGTTCAAGCTTAGCAAGAAGGATTTTGTGGTCGACTGTATGGACTGCCTTTTTAAGATCAAGAAACAAGAAACCACTTATTAAGGGATCGGTCATTATTTATGGAAGGAGGGGGAGGGGAATTTTTTCTTTCCTAAATTTTTAAAATTGAAAGTCCCCCCCTTAAAAGAGCAGAAATTTAATGATGACCCCCCCTACATATTAGAATATTTTTCTTTGACCACCCCCCCATTTTCATTTTTACTCGACAAATGGGGATACCCAGGCGTTATAACGTTAATTATTAATTAAATAAGAATATGGAGCTAACAAGATATTAACGTCGACCAAAAATATATATTAGCGGAAAATTATAATTAAAAGAGGGGTATTTTCATATATAACTCTAAAATCAGGTTTCCATTTTGTCTGGGCGATTGTAACCATGTTTAACGGCAGAGAATTAATATTAGTGTTTGGAGCCAGGTGCCGTTTGTGGTCCAAGGCTGTAACTAGCTTTGATGGCACGAAGTATTGCCATAGCAGCTGCGTAGCAATGAGAGTAACAATCAGTAATATTAGCAGCAAAAGGAGATAGCCATGACAATTCTGGACATTCTGCCAAGGCATACCTCCGGCACCAGTCACACTGACAAGTCAGTGGAAACGAAATATCATGTATTAACAGACCTGCCAAGTTCGGAAGATAAAAATGTGTGACCATGGCCGTTGCAAGGACTTGGGGGGGGG